>JAQIXT010002671.1:0-10118 GCA_034700445.1 Stenotaenia linearis | reverse complement strand
AGAAATATTTTGATTTTTTCTAAATTTTCAATAAAATTTTCATTGAAATTCAGATTTTTTTGTAATTTTAATGATTTAAATTCCTTTTTAAAAAACATTTTATGAAATTTTCAAGCATTTTTAGCTGTTCTGTATATAAATTTAAATACTTGTAGTTGGGTTTGAAACATAAAAAACTTTGTTTCTTTCTTTAACTGTGAAGGATAATCATTTTTCAGCTCAAACCCACTTTTTCAGGCATTTAAACCAGCATATTTCAATGTGTTTGCAATGGTTACAATTCAAAATTAGAACATATTGCGACGCTAGCGCCACCACTTTAACAAATTTGTAGAGGCTTCAATATGGCAGCGAGAGTTTCCTCACCTTCTCTTTTCCCACCTTGATGTAACATTAGAAAATGTAAAATAATGATAGGCAATGGCTTAAAATACATGAAAATATCACTCGACTAAAGTATTAAGTCGATTTGAGTGGATCTAATGTTGTGAGTTTATAAAATTTGATTAAATTTCGTAAATTTCATTTTCACCAATTTTAAATCAAATATACATTGGAATTATTACGCATACTTAATTTATGGCTTCTTCATGCTTGTTATTATTGTAGCAGCATAGTGTGATGTTATTTAAAGAGATCACACTATAAATTTACTTTAATCATCAAATTCTACTTCTAATTTTGTCTGTAACTGTACGTAATGGTCAATATTGCTTTATTTTTACGTAGCTAAAGAAGCAGGAAACATAAAATTGAAGGAATTTTGGTAAACACACGATATTTCATTGAGTCGATGCTGAAAGTTGACAAAAAAAAATGTCTAGCTAAGCCTAAAATTAGTTTAATTTCATGAAAATGTCTACTTTTCCTAAAAATTATACCATATAAAAATGCCTAAAAATACAAAATTCCTAAACTTTAAACCAAAACTTGCTAAAAACTAAAAACTTAAACTTTCTTTCACTGATTATCCAAACTCCAACATACCTCCAACTAACTTCACCATTTTAAAAATAAATCTTAAGACACCATTACTGACAACATACCTCATATCGCACTTATCCACGCACCAAAACGACATCCAAACAAACCCAACCCTCACCAAAACTAAGACGATCATAATAAAAGACATATAGCTTTCAGCCTACATTCTAAAAATGGAATAAAAATGATGTTTGTGTGTTTGCATAATTAAATGAAGCTGCTTTTCTTATTTACATAGCGAAAATAAACAAAGCGGCACTCATTTTAATTTCTCGTGCACAGCCATGTTGAAATTATTTCAATGTAGCGAGAAAAAGGATAAAATTAAACGTCGTGTCACCTTCGGTTAAAAAAGGGGGAATTCACGAGGTGAACGTAAAGTCTGTTTATTTGATTTAATTTTATTAGGTGTTTAAAATTGGTTGGTAATTTGACGTGCGTTATGTTGGAATTGAATTTAATTTATCGTGAATGAAGCTTGGAACGGGAATAATTTAATAATAAAAACGGAGAGGGGTGAGGGTTTTGTGTGAGTAAGGTTGGGTTTTGCTTGGTTTGTTGCTCTTGGTCGTCCATCAATGGCATTGCGACTATTACCATAAGGTCTGAGTTGATTCGAGGTCTCGCGAGACTTTCTATCGCAAATAGAGCTGACATTGTTTACGGAGAGAGGGATTTGAAAAACTGTTTTGAGTTGATGTTAAAAGCTGATGTTGCTTTCTGAAGTTGGATTTTTACGTTTTGGAAATTTGATTTTGGGTTTGAATTCCGGGGTTGGGGGTTTGGATTGAGATTGAGATCGAGATTGGGAATGGTTTTTCTGGGGGGTTGTTGATTTATTTTATTTTTTTGAGGATGAAGTGGAGGGTTGTGACTATTAGGTGTGGGTTTGGTGTTAAAGTGAAGGAAAGTATACAGAAATTAGTTTCATGTATTAAAATGTGATAAATCCACAAAATTTGGTTGAGTTTCTACAAAATATAAAACATCAAATGCACAAAAGTGCAGACTGCAGTGTATGTAAAAAATATACATCAGTACGCATAAAACTGCATAAAATGTACAAACTAGGCAAAAAAACGCCATAAAATGTACAAACTAGGCAAAAAAAACGCCATAAAATGTACAGAAATACGCATGAAATGTATTGAAATTTGCATAAAACTGCCATAATGTACAAAAGTATGCATAAAAGTGCATAAAGTCTACAAAACTATGCAGAAATAAGATAAAATTTGCAACGAAATGAAACAAATCAGCAAAAAACACAAACACTGTGCTAAACACATAAAAAATTGCAAAATCGTCTAAAACTTTCATAAAATGTATACAAAAATATGCAATAAATACAAAAAAGAAAACCACAAAACCACATAAAACCTTCACTTTCCACACACTCAGCAACATCCAAGAAAAAAAACTTGCATTCTCAACTCAAGACCCCTCAACTTGAACGTCAACTGACGAACAGACCCAATTGCATTGGCTGCATTAACGTTCTACGCCTCAAACGCGCAAACATCCGAAAATCTCCACAAACCCTGCAGCTAATATCAGAGCACAAATATGCGCAAAATGCATACAGTCCGAAATGATAGTAATCAACACGTCAAGAAATCTTGTAACATCAAAGCAACTACACAACCTGGCTTTCACATTACCTCGGGGACTTCAACTCAAAAGGCCAAACCATTTAAAACACTCGCCCAAACATCACTTCACTTGATGCAATGCCCAACTTTAAAAATTCCCCAAATTTCTACACATTTCCCTTTACAGAACCAAAAATCTCAATTATCTTTGGCAATAAAGCGCATAGAGTTACTACGCATGCGCAGAATTTTGGAATTATTTATTTATTTACCGTATTTCACCGATTCTATGACACCATCGAAAATGAGACTGAAATTCGATTAACAAAATCGTATGGCCTTCAAATAAATAAAAATAAACAAACTCGGAAGCCATCATCATTAATTAATTGTGTGTGCAGTCATCCACGAACTTTCTACGGGCTTCAATTCTTCACTTGTCAATTACATTCCGTCTTTATTTATATTATTCTATACATTAAAGCCTAAGGGTTTTCTTCATCCGAGTCTGTTTACATACTTGGTGAAGTTAAACCTGTTATCCGTTAAAACACCAAAGGAAAGAGGTATTGATTAGTAAATTTGCAGAATTTTAACTCGTGAATGTTTGAAATTCAAATTTTCCCCACGGAGTTAACAACGGAAGCTCTGGATTAGTCAGTTTGAATTGCCGCTAATTTACTTAAATCCTATTGGCTGATGGGAATGTAAATATGACGTTTGAACATTTGGTTTTGCCTATTAACTCCGAATTTGGCGATTACAACTTTCACACAACCTCAATCTGAAAAATATTGAAAAATTTGAATTCAGAAATATTTTTAAAGTCAGATTGGGTGTGTTGGCCTCGCTACCAATGCTATTGTACCACTACTTTTTCGCTACACTCGCCACAAGTGTAGTGGGCTCACAAGTGTAGTGGGCTAGTTTTTTCCTAAAGAAATTGAAAATTTGCCAGCAAAATGTGGTTTGAGTTGTGTTTTAATAAAATTTCTTGGAAATTTCTTTAAAATCCTATTAAATTCAACAAAAAATGTAAACATTCAAAATTCAATTGAAAAACCGGAAAAATTTAAAGCAAATTATAGAAATTGAGTAGAAATTGAACAATTTCAATAGAAATTTGAAGATATCAAACTTGAAGGACGAATTAAATGATTCTCTTTAAAATTTGTAAAAGTAGCGGTAGCGGAAGCATCAAGTAGCAATGCCGATACAGATTAAGTATAGTGTTTAACATTCAACAGCAAAATATTTTTGCGATACTCATAAAAATTGTTCGGAACTGCGTAATGGCTAACAAAATAACTATATTTTCTCAAGTTCCTTGGGTTCCAGAAGAAATTTATTATCCGTCATTTCGTTTACCCATAGCCAATAATATCACATCATTGATTGAATCAAGAACTTCATCATTGATGACCTATAATAACATCAAAGAAGATTAATAAATTAGATCACTCCAGTCTCTTAAAATAAGAATATTAAATAAACAAAGAAAATTTTATCTAGTTAACTAGTTAATGTCATTTAATTAACAATTAGGTATTATTTAGTAATTTATCAAAACACTTTTTTCAACTTAAACCTGCAATTAGCAAAAACAAAAAAATGAAAATTGGTTTAATTTGGCAAATTGATATTTCCCAGAATCCAATAAATCGACTTTACCACGCCATAAAAATTGGATTTCCATAAGTGACAAATTTTTACACCCTCATTCGCCTTTTTTGTGCGATCCTCCAACTTTAATGTAATAGATATAGAAAAATTCATACAAATATGGTAAAAGGGCAAAGAAAACTGCATGTATGCAACTTGTCGAACGCAGGGTTAACATTTTCCAAAGGTTCCTATCCCCCAGTGTTTGTACAGTTGGAAATATTTTACGCATGCAATCACCGCCAACCAACATACGAGAGAATATTTGTACACTTTCTTTACTTTAAATCCCCACAAATTCCTTAAATCTCCACAAACAAAACTCTACATTCTGAATTTGCACGAACAAATAGCAATTACAGCCAACGTTTTATTATTTACTTTCCAATATTTCCATCTCGTACACGGAAATGGGCAATTATTATTTCCTTTTTATATTTTTATTTTTTGTTCTGGGAATAAAATGGAAGTTCAATATCTCGTCCTGCAATCCGATTATACATAAAAAGTAATAAATAAAAAAAAGAAAACATGACATGCACGTTAAAAGACATGCAATAATAATCATCATACATAGAAATGTCAAGTTGAAGCTGAACTTGTGAAAGTGTTTGCAAAAAATTCCGATTGCATTTTCAGGAACGTTCGATAAATGTATTATGGGGAACCCACAGCAACATTGTTTTAACAAACTGTATTTTTCGAGACAAGAAAATATTTGGTCAATTTTATAGAGATTTCTTAGAGAAATCTATAAGAATGTGAGATGTGGAATGAAAAACTTATTAGAACGATTAAATAATTACGTTTTAGGAATTACTGAAATGATAAAAATTTGCAATTATTTTTTATATAGAAAATTTTTATTTTTCTCAAGGAGAAATATTAAAAAATAATAATTAATTACATAATATTGACTAATAAGAATTTCTTGTATAAACCTATTCTTGTTTACATTTTAATATTCTTACTTTAATAGACTCAAACATTTGTAACTCTTCTTTTGACGTTATACTAAGCATAACTAAGACTTCAACAAATTATTTATCCTTATTCAATCAATTGATATATAATATATGTTATTGACATTTGTACTGGAGATATTAAACCCAAGGATAGTGGCGTAACTACATAGGAGCCAACTGGAGCAGCCGCTCCAGGCCAGACGAGGGAGGGGAAAGGCTCGGGAAAGGCTCGAGTTAGGCAGAAAAACATGTTTAGGGCCCAAAAAAAGCCTTGAAAAGGCCTTAACAAGTCGAAATAAGTGTTTAAAATGCTCTTAAACCCTTTAAACAAGCCTTTAAAAGCAACGAAGACCTAAAAAAGGCCTCAAAAGGGCCTCAAAAGCTTTAAAAAGCCCCAAAAAGGGCTTTAAAAGGCAAAAAAAATAATTGAAATTTTTTTTGCTCCAGGCCTGAAAAAACAGTTACGACACTGCCTAAGGAATTTAAAAAAACCATAGGTATGATTGCTACCGTTTTTTGTTTAGTCATCGTGCAATTCTATGAACGAATTTTATAAATCGCAAAAATATTGTGCCATTGCAAGTCAAACACCACTTACTCCGACTTAAAAAACATTGCTGAATTCAAATCTTTCAATATTTTCAAAATTGGAGTTTAAACGTCAAAGTCATAATCACCAAATTTATGAGTTAGATTGGTAAAAACAGACGCCATTTAACCATCACATAAGCCAATAGGATTTAAATAAATTAGCGACAATTCAAACTGACTAATCCAAACTTTTAATGTTAAATTTATTTAAAAAAATTAAATTCCCACAAATCTACTCATCAATACCTTTCAACTCATGTACGACCGGTTTAACGTTGATACAAATACCTTCACATAAAAAAACAGCGAGGCTTTTAAAATACATAAATAAAAAATATAAAAAAAAACATGACAGGAGCGTTAAAAGACATGCAATAATAATCGTAGAAACGTCAAGTTGAAGCCGAACTTATTCACACGTTGAAAAAAATTCCGATTGCATGTTCAAAACGTTCGATAAACATGAGTTTTCATCCTCCTTTCAACGCATTCTTACAAACTACAAATGCCCGCCAGATTACAATTCTGTTCGCAAAATAAGGAAAAAGACGAGCAAAGTCGCATTTTATATTCTTTCCATTTTTTTCTCGCTATCCTTGAGCATTTTCGCATTTGTTTGGATAAAAAAACGCATTCTTTCGTCGTCTTAGCGTCATCGAATGAAGGAATCAATAGTGAGCAGTAGTGTCTGGTTTGAGACACATTTTAACGGACAATTGAGCATATCCCTCAAATTCAAGTGATACTTGCACGAGATATTAACTGCACACTTAACTCCATTTCTACATGCCCTTTTAACCCTTTCCGCACACAAAATAATCCTATCCAAACATCAACTTTTCGGAATGACTCATTTTGTAATTTCTTCAAGATGTTTCATAAAGATCCTTCACCAAACATAAAATTCTCTTTTATTTTTTTAAGCCTTTTATCTCGAGGAAAGGAGTATTACTACAGTGCCATCTGTTGTCCCGTTTTTTAATCTCATTTTTTTCACCTGATTATGGCAGAATTTTCACTTGCTTGGGGTTTTATTCGTTTTACTTAAAATGTAATTATTTTTTAGGGAAATTAAATTTGGGGTTAGTGTTGTGTTGAGAAATTGGGTTTTTATCAAATTGAAAAGTTCACTGGGATTACTGCGCATGCTCTGCATTTTAAATGTCATTCTTAAGTAAAAGAGAATTAAATGGATGTATTTGGAGTAATTTTTTCTTTGTTTCTGTAATAATTAAAGAGTTAAAGGGAATTTTAGCGTTAAACTTCAGAAATGCACTTAAACTGCAGAAATTTAAGCAGAATTTCATCTAAAGTTTAGAAAAATTAGAATTAATGACAAGAAATGAAATAGAATTTAGTTGCAGAAATTTGATAGGTCAGCAATAAGTCAGGATGGTTGGGAAATTGACTATCAGTTTAATCACCCGCTAATCGATCCGTAAAAGATTTGAACTTCACTTGTCTGAGAAGTCATTTAAGACAAAATAAGTATCTTGGAGACATCAGAGAAACATGTTTGGCAATGTTTTTATGTATAGAATGGAAATTCAGCCACTTTAGAACTTAACTGTTTAGACCCGGTTAATCTGTTTCATGAATAATCTAGGACGCACTATCTAAAGGATTTGCAAAACCAAGTAAACTTCTCGCAAACCAATAATTTTGACCGCCCCAGCGACCCAGAATGCACTGCAATTCCATTGCTGCAATCTTCGATTGCCCTGCTTAGTAAGAGAAGTGTAAACTTGAGCTGTGGTTGTTTTTAACAAAAAAAATCATCATAATGGTCATTTTCAACCTGTTTGTTCCATATTATTGTGTTCCCACAATGCGAGTCCTTTAGATTGTGGATCCTAGATCCACACTACGAAAAATCGGGCACCTCCTGTACCAAAAAAAGTAAGAAAATAGTGCAAAAATCTAATAAAAATTCCAAAAATTTAAGACGAAACTTGAAATGTAGTAGAAATTGCAAAAACTTGAGAGAAAATTGAAAACGAAACAGTCGAATTCAAGACAAATAGCTTTATAACATCTTTCTATGGTGATATTGGCCATCGACAAAAAGAAACATTTCAAAATTATTATCCACATTTCAAAAATGATAAAGCCACAAACTGATCAAATTCCACCACAAATAATCAATTACGATATTTTCAATAACTAATACACTCAACACAATTAACATTCGAATCGAGCGGTAAACCAAACAACGACGAAAATGATTAAACTCAATTCAAGTTGAATAAAACACTTTAAAACTTTTACACCTCTCGCAACTTTACAGCAAACGATATAATTCTTATCTGCGCGCACTGAAAAATTCATAGACGCAACTCGAGTGGCGTTTACTACACAAGATAATTTGCCATTTCATTTTTACGACAGATGCCTTCCACCGCGCCATCGTCCAGAGTGGATCGGCGCTGAGCGAGTGGGCGATGGTCAAGGAACCCCAGCAGTACGCCGTCAAATTGGCCACGGCGCTCGGCTGTCCGAGCAACAAGGACGAGGAAATGGTCAGTTGTCTTCGCGAGAAACCCTTCGAGACGATCTTGGCGACGGACTTGCAAGTACCGGCATACCTGGCGGCGTTCGGGCCGACTCTTGATGGCATCGTACTTACCGCGGCCCCAGAGCAGGCCATCAATGTGCAAAACGACCTCTTTTCTCGCTACGATTTGCTCTTTGGGGTGAATAAGTACGAGAGCCACTTGCCATTCAGTGGAGATGATGCGCAGTTCGGTTTCGAAGTGGACAAAAGGGACCGTATTCTGCGCACGTTTATCGCCAATTCCTACAGTTATCACTTAAACGAAATCTTCGCTCTCCTCGTTAATGAATATACCGATTGGACTAAGCCCATTCTGCATCCCATTAACATTCGCGATGCTACGATGGAAGTCCTTGGAGACGCTCAGGTATATAAACAAATCAAATATAAAGCTGCATTTTATTTCCGTTTTAAACAAACGTATTTTTAATTACCGTTATTGGTAAATAATTCTTTTTGTCCTCGGCGATGGCGATTGGAGACAGTTCCCCACACACTCAGTCTAGTTATTCTTTTTTCATTTTTTTCCTTCCTTGTCTGGGTGATCTTTAAACGAAGCAAAAAGCCAGATAAAGAAATGAATTCCCAACCGATTAGATTAAAATACCTTTGTAAATTGGTACAATTTTAGTTCTCTAAAAATTACAAGATAATTGCAACTGATAGGAAATGATTCTCACTTCTCGCGGCTTTCGCAATTACAGAAGAGAAAATAGTACCCTTGCTCAAAATGAATCAGTCTTTGAGTGACCATCAAAACCACATAAAATAGTCATTGCTTTTTCCATCAATTAAGCTAGTATCAAAACTTTTGATACTTCTCAATAATTGCAACTCAAATTTTCAGAAACAAATGAAATGCTGATTTGTAATTGAAATTATTGAATTTTTAATAAAAATAGCTGTTTTATTGATCAAAATCACCAATTTGACCAAAATTACTCAATTTTTGATCAAAATTGCTGAATGTTAACCAAAATGCACCTATTTTGTGCAGTTGGAGAAAAAACCTTTTAGAATAATGCCTGCTCAAATTTAAATTGAAGAATAAAGAGTTCGAAGGTTTCGAATGTGAAATTTTGGGAACTCCAACTACATATCACTATCTTGATGTCCATAAATTTTAAAGGACCGAATCCAACCGGAAGTTATATTGTAGCTCGCTCCGAATTACAGCGAAGAGGGAAAGCACATACACAGCCGGCCTTATATATTTAATATTTTACCTTTTAAATAATAAAATATAATTAAACTTTAAAGATATAAACTGTACATTAGACAGAAATAATACATGTTTAAAGTTAAGTAACAGTCCAGTATATAATGCCATGGAGCAAAAACACCTTTTGGGCCTTTTGTGGGTCATTTTAAAGCCTTATTGGACCCTTTTTAGACTCTCTTCACTTACTCAATTAATTTCATCTCCATTACTGCTGTCAGATCTAAATCACAAATTCACAAAGCAACTTACGAAAACTTTTGTGCATAAATAAAAATATCTATGGAAGTTTTTGCTTAAATTTTAATCTCAGAAAACAATTTGCCATAAATTTGGTTTTTTGAATCCCAGCCCCAGGATTAACATAAAATAGTTAGGCTTTTCTGTTTAACTCAAGCCACCCCCACCTCTGTCCAACCTTTCCTCCAAAGTATAGAGGATAGGGGTGTGCGATATTTTCTTTTTGCGAATGCAATGCGATATTCCAAAAATATTGCATTGCATGCGATATATTGTTTTTGCGATATATTGCGATATATTGCGATATTGCA
>JAQIXT010002670.1:0-10122 GCA_034700445.1 Stenotaenia linearis | reverse complement strand
ATAAAAATTGATTTGTTCCATTGTTGATTTGTCCAAACTCCAAAAAATTCCCCCCTTCCCCCCCCCCCCCCAATAAAAAATCATATTCTTCCTCATTAACTCGATTTTCTTCTTAACAACAACAAATCCAAATAAACATCAGAAAGAAAACCACTTACCTTCTTTAACTCGCACTCAATCATCTTTAATTATTACACAAATTGTCACGTGTAGTCATAAAAACCCTCAAATGCTCCTAATAAAGCAACAAGTCAGTTATGTAGCAGCACGACCGACTTCCGCTGCTCTAACCCTGCGCCCCCCCATGCCGACATCAACTATTCCAAAGCAGTATTTAGAAGCTCCTTTACCCAGCTCCTTCTGAGAGCGGAGTGGGAGACACAAAGAGGCAGCAGACCGCACTGCGAGCAAACTTTTTTCGCTTCAATTTTTTTCGCAAAATTTTGACGACATCACAACGAACTTACCGAACTAAGAGTTTTGATTGGTCGTTTTTTCATTGATGAGATTTAATAAGATTTTGCAAAGCGTCAAGGTAAGACTTTTTTTTATTATTGATTTTAACTTGATGTAAGTGAAGCTGAGGTGATTGGAAAAATTGTAAAAGTATTTTTTTTCTGAAGGAAATAATTTATTTTGATGTTTAAGGAAAGGAAATTAAAATTGAAAAGTTTTGTGAGTGAAAATGTATGAAAAGAATGAAGATCTAAGTGAAAGATGTTTGTAAAAGGTGTTTTGATTGAAAGTGTAGAAAAAAAAGTTATTTTCTTGAGCTGTTTTTGTTGTTTTGAACGAGTTTTTCGGGAGGAGAATGTGTATTTGTTTGTTTTTGGTTGTCTCGAGGGAGTTAATTGAAAAATGAAGGGGAAATCTGTGATCAAATTGATTTTTTTGTTTATTTTTATTTTTGTTTGAGAAGTTTCCAAGATAGAGGATTAAAAATTCTGTTAAGTGTTATTGTTTTTAAGTTTTCAATTTAAATTGTGAGGAATATTGTGCGAAAAAATTAAAAACATTAATTTTAAAACATTTTTTTTTTTTTTTTTTGATGTTTTTAACGAATTTTTAAAGTATCATTGTGTGTTTGGCGACTTCTAATTGAAAAAAAGAGCAATTTTTTATAGTTTTTAGTGAAATTTTTGTTAGTTCTGTTTAATTTTTGTGACTTAAGAGTGTTTTTATGGCAATAAAATAGTAACAATGATGAAATTTGGGTCTTGAGTGCGGGTTACAATAAAAAAATGACCAGGATTAATTTTTTTCGGAGAAAAAAGGGATAAGATAAATGAAAGTTTGACATTTTTTAAAATGTAATTATTTATTTAATTATTTTATTAATGAAAATGAATTTTTTAATTTTATAATTGTTTTTGCACGTTTTAATGGCAAAATGACTGGAATTTATGACTAAAATTTAATATTTTGTTAAATTTTTTGCTTTGGTATTATTTTTCAAAAGGAAAAATATCTCTAAAGTGAAAAAATCGCCCTTTTCTCCACTTAGGAAGTACTTTTTTCTAAGAGGGGAAAAACATTCTTGTTTCTTGTTAATTTTTTTAAATTTGGAACGTTATCAACTAAACTAAACTGACTTAGTTGAGTGCAAAAAAGGTTCACAATTTAAAAAAATTAAATATAAGATTGTTTTCAATTGAAAAAACTAAAATATTGTTAGAAAAAAAAAACAATTTCACAAAAGAAATTCTGCTACATTTATATCTACCATTTCCTAAAATTTCTCAGCTTTGTTTGATTTCCAATACTTAATTATTTATGATTTATTGAGATAAAAGATGTGGCTTAATGTGTCACTTGTTGTTAGACTACTAATAATTCCAGGATTTCCTATTTTCATAACTACAACACAGTCAATACCACCTTTAATCACCAAACTTAATTCAGGAATTGACTTTTAAAGGAGAACTATGCAAACATCATGATTAATGTCCTAAACACTTGTAACTATTTTGCACATAAATTACAGAAATTTTACAACTTTTCATAATTAAAAATGCACAATTTCGTCACAGTACATTCTTTTGGCTAATTAATCTTAATGGCTAATTATACTTCACAGGATACTCAATTAATGTTTTAAATTTCCATGAATTATGTGCTACGTCTAGTAGAACAAACTTCATTATGAAATTTGTTTGGAACAAGTTAATGATACCATCAAACAATGACAGTGATATGGTTTTTGTGACGTAAGCATTTAGAATATTGTTGACTGGTAGTGATGATTGTGCGCGTGTCACGTCTTGCACGACCTACCAGATGCCAGACTATATAAGACATTGTGATTTTGCTAATAAACATCATCTTCAGTTCTAACTTAGAACAAAGATCAAACAAGATTTATGAGTTCTTGATATTTACTTGATTTACATATCGGAAAAGATTAATCCCGATATTCTCTTTCAACATATGGTAGCAGAGAGGACGGTTCATCCCACGACGATACGAAATCGGATCCAGAAAGACTAAAGACGAAGTCGGATTGATTACGGTAGAGAACTTGGACCATTCGAAACCTTTTTGAAAGAGAAATCAGAGACACGAGACATGAAGAAACTAGTTTTTACCAAAAATTTTGCGGTAACTAAACGAGAAAATGAGAAACGATAACAGATATAACCAGATTGAACCTTTGACGAATGCCAACTATTTTGCCTGGCAATATCGAGTTAGTAATATGCTGCGTAGCCGGAAACTTTGGAAGTTAATCATTAAAGATACTGAACCAGCACATGGTGTCAAAGGTGAAGCAGATTACGATGAAAAGGAAGCCATTTGGGATAAATGGGACGATGACAATGGTGTAGCCAACGACGCAATTATACAGACATTATCGATGAATGTCATGTTAAGATACGCAAATGACACTAATGCCCACAAGTTATGAGAACGAATCAGAAAGGATTACAATACTCAAAATGAAGAGACGATCTGTTAAAAAGAGTTCAAAAAGGCAGTTGGATTCATTATGAGAATGACCAAGATCGAATTACACGCTTACGACGCCAAGCAACGTGCTATTGTTGCTGAAAGAGATGTAGAAATGGCCAAATTCGATTCCGAGACAGCTTGCCATACTTTGCCGTTCAATGCGATTGTCGATTCAACATTTTTTGAAATTGACGGCGACTTGAGGAAACCAAGTCGCGATCGACTTACTCTTAACCCGCCGGACCGACGGCACTTTCTTGTCGATCCCGATCGAAGCAATTGTCGACCCCACACCCTGTGAAGTCAACGTATATTTGAGAAAAGCATGCTGTGACGAAGACACCGAGCTTGATGCCATGACGAAGGCGCCGAGCTTCGATGCCGCGAAAGAGACGCCGAGCTTCGATGCCGTGACGAAGACACCAAGCTTCGAAGCCGCGACGGAGACGTCGAGCTTCGATGCCGCGATGGAGACGCCGAGCTTTGATGCCGCGACAGAGACGCCGAGCTTCGATGCCGCAATGGAGACGCCGAGCTTCGATGCCGCAATGGAGACGCCGAGCTTTGATGCCATAATGGAGTTGCCGAGTTTCGATGCCGCGACGAATGCATCGAATCCCGCCGAAATCAAGAGGATTTACAGTTAAAACCGATCGACCCAACTTTGAGACCGATCGATGACGATTATTTTACGACAATTTTGATGATTTCGACCAAAAGCGAATCAGTTTTTGAGTGCGAAGGAGACGAGAACTCCGTGAAAAGCCAAGATAGCGACAGTTTTACGCTAAACGATGATTTTCTAGATGACACACGAAAGGATGGGAGATCACAATCTCCATGCCGCAAAGGAGTCACCGAGTACCACCAAGATTTTGAGGAATTACCGTCGACCCCAGTTGACTCGATTGCCATTCAACTGATCGATGGAGATTACGAAGATGCATGCCGCAATGAAGGCACCAGACACGGCCTGAAAATTGATGATTTACCGTCAACAGCGATTGGCCTAATTTTGACCGAAAAACGCAAGAAAACCGACGGAAGTTCGAGGATCAGATGCCAAAGATCGATATCCGAATCACAGCAGACCAGATTGAGAGAGAGGTCACCACGTCGAATTTTGACGTCATGCAGTGAAGTGTGAAATGATACAGGGAGTGATGCTAAGGCCCAGATTGATAGAAGATTGTGGAAACGAAGGAAGAAGAAATGGAACCAGATTCGACAGCAGAAATGAACGACGATTTAGGACGAAAATAGGAGTTACGTTTTTAGAAAGTTGATTTTCTGCTTTTGAGATTGATTTTTTAAGTCTTGACGTGACATTCCATATTTTTTGGGACTATTTTATTTTTAAGTTTCTTTATTTCAAATTTCTGTTGAGAAGAGTTTTTTACTTTGACATGTTTTGAGTTTTTTCTTTGGTCAAAATATTCAAAGCTGAGGGGGATTTGTGATGTAAGCATTTTGAATATTGTTGACTGGTAGTGATGATTGTGTGCGTGTCACGTGACGTGCAACCTACTAGTTGCCAAACTATATAAGACATTGTGATTTTGCTAATAAACATCATCTTCAGTTCTAACTTTGAACAAAGATCAACGAGATTTATGAGTTCTTGAGATTTACTTGATTTACATATATCGGAAAGCTTAACCCCGATATTCTCTTTCAACATATACTTGCCTCATTATGAATGTATACAATAGGCATAGTATTGCTGATTCTAATTAGGAAATTCACTTCCTTCACAATACGAATCAGCCAAACAAATTCTTTAATCAATTCAATTAATGCTAACAATTCGCTTTCTAAAGCGGATAACGCAATAAGCCCATGTCGCACACTTCTCCATGCGACAGGAACTTTCCCCACAAAAATTAAATATCCGGAAGTCGATTTTCTCGATAAAGTATCCGACGCCCACGATGTGTCCCATAGAAGTCCGTACTATTATCTTTAGAATATATAAACACTTTATCTTTTGTGGTGAGAATGAAATTGATTAAATGTTCGACCAATTGCCAGTGAGTTAAAGTCGCATTGTTATTGATTTTCGCCAAATAATTCACAGCATAAAGAATATCCGGTCTCGTATGGCGTGCGAGAAACAATAAACAACCAATTGTGTTTCGATAAGGCAATTGGCCATTAATGTCCGAATCCTTTACTTCCATTGAATCCTTCTCGAGTTGACAAAGATCAATGCCAATCTTCATGGGCTTATAAGTTGGCACATATGGAATAAAGTCCAAATATTCCCTAATTCGATCAATATACGGTTTCTGGTGCAATACAATATCCCCATTCGGTTTCCGGTCGATTTGCATGCCGAGAAAGGTCTTTGTCGCTCCAAGGTCTGTTATTGTGAATTCACTTCTAATTTGCTGAACTGCTTCCTGTAATACTTCTCGATTCTTGCCAAATATCAGGATGTCGTCTACGTAGACGCATATCACAATATCTGCATTCAAACGATAAACGCATCTTGCAGTCAATGGTGGAGTAAATCCTAATTTCTTAATGGTTTCATTGAGTTTTTCTCCCCAGCATCTGCCAGACTGGCACAATCCGTATAGTGACTTCTTTAAGTGCCATACGGTATCAGTCTTGTAATTCATAATTGCTGGCGGAGTAAGGTAGAGTTCTTCAGATAATTTGCCGTAGAGGCAAGTGCATTTGACGTCTAAATGCGTATCAACCCATCCACGGAGTATGACGAGGCATAGGAAGAAAATTCGGATGAGAACGAAATTGATCACAGGCATTTAAGTTTCGGTAAAATCGATTCCCGGTCGCTGATTATATCCTTTGGCGACCAATCTAGCTCAATGACGTACGACTTTGCCTGTAGAATCCTTCTTCTTGACGAAAACCCAACGGTGTCCAAGAATTTTCTTATTTTTAGGTTTAGGCACCTCCTCAAAAACTTCTCGTTCTTTCAAAGTATTGATTTCATCGGTCATTGCGGTCTTCCATTCGTTTGCATCTGGTCCATGCAATGCCTCTTCATAATCAGTCGGATTGGACGCTTGTACATTACAAAATTCCATATCTTGAAAAAGCGCGCTAAAGGCGCAATTCGTCGAGTAGCTAACATCTTGGTCATCCTTCTCGACTTCCGTATCGCCATTTTCGCTTTCTTCTTCATCAATCATCCGTAAAGCATCCTTGATTACATTTGATACAATTGATACTTCATCCTTCTTGATAATGGATGCGCTTAAATCAATTGATTCTTCTTCTTCAGTAATTTAATCAAACACTTCAATTTCTTCCGTACCTGAAGAATCTGTGTCGTCAGGTTCCAAACTGGTATCTCGTTCATAAAGTTGGATTGGTCCTTCATACTTATTTCTGGCGGAAAAATCAATGTTGTTAAGCGTATATTCAATGTTGTGCTGTCGACAATATAGTAGATCAGCCATTGTCAATAAAAGGATTCCAGCATGTAAATAACACATCATCATACGTGCACCGCGTTTATACAATTCTCTGGTCCATTCCGTCATTCGTATGTTCCTCTCACGAAAAAGGAATCTCGTACGCATTTTCTTGGGTTTAGGCAGCAATCCTGGAGTTCTTTCACCAGGTACATAGTCTTTGAAGGAATCGTCCAACCATTCTTCTTCATCAACTCCTGGTGAAGTGGCTGGTTTTCTTTTCAAAGCTCCAGTTTGCAATCTTGTAGCGACTCTTGTTGACACTGAAGTAATTGGTGAATCCTTCATAATAGGATCTGGATCCAATGAAGGTCCTGCTGCAATGATATTTGCTAATGCAGGTACAATTCTGGTCATCGGAGGAATTTTCAATGTCGTAATCAATGGGTCGGGCTTGGTTTCAAAAATATTTGGAGTTGAAACGCGCGTCTTAATGCGTGGTGTAGGGGTAAACGTCAAACCTCCAGTAGAAACACTCAAATTTCTCGGACTTCCGGTTGACATAATGGATAGTTCGAATGTTCCTGGTGAATCCCCATCATCCGAATCGTCATCGGATGAAGATTTGGTATGCGGTGGTCGAAAAAGCGGCAAATCCGTCGGTTTGGGTTGGCTTCTCCGCACCGCTCCCGTACTCTTGGGGTTTTGCTGCAAAACAAACGGCTTCGGAGTGTGTGTTTTCGGTTTTCACTTCGACAAACGCTGGTTTTTGTTGAAAATACCACCCGAAATATGTTGAATGCCGACTCTAGTCTCATCAAATTGTACACTTGATGATTCTATTGTCTCATTTAGTTCAGGAATCCAAATTCGATATCCCCTGGTCACGTGCGCTTATCCCAATAAGATGCCTTTTTGCGCAACTGGCTCCAATTTTCCTCCACGCGTCGGTTGTGGCTTGAGAACGTGACATAATGTTCCAATTGTCCTCAAGTGCTTGACCGATGGCTCTCTTCCGAACCTTAATTCAAATGGAGTTTTCCAATCCGTTAATTTTTTAGGATATCTGTTGTAAATATAAGTTGACGTCGCTAACAAGTCGGCCCAAAATTTTGTCATTTAATCTAGTTTCTTGTCTCATGGCTCTCACGGATTCTAATGCGGTTCGATTCCATCGTTCCGCGACGCCATTCTGTTTCCCTTTATAAACATTGGTACGCTCATGTTTAATTCCGTGCTGTCGATAGAATTCAGATATTTTGGTGGCGCAAAACTCAAGTCCATTGTTGGTCCTAATTTGTTTTACTTTCTTCCCGGACTGGCATTCCATATGGAAGATGTAATCCCTAATTTTCGTAAATACTTCGGACTTCTGGCGAATTGGGTATACGGCTACCCAGCGCATATAATCGTCCACCATAGATACGAAAAATTTGAATCCTGACAATGATGGTTCTCGTGCCGGTCCCCACACATCCATGTGGACCAAATCGAGAAATTAAGTTGATTTCCGCTCGTTTAATGGGAAATAACTTTCTTCCACCATCTTCGACTCTTTGCACGCATCACAATAGAGCGGTTTCTCTTCCAATGCAGGCAAATCTCGTACAGTTTTTTCTTTAGACATTCTGACAATTGTTCGCACATTGATGTGGCCTAAACGACGGTGCCACATCTCAAGTTTGGAATTGTCCAGTGACAAAAGCTTCTGGAATAGGAACAGGTAAGTCAATAACTCCTTTTTTACAATTTTCTTCAATTTCTTCAATTTTCTCAATACACGCTGATGTATGGATCTTATACAATCCATTGTGTCCAGTAAACTTAAATACCAACTGGTCATCTTGGAAAACTTCTTCTCCAAGCAAATCACCTTTCCAGCTACAACCAGCATGTCCAACCTGGGATGCGCTGATTAGATTGTGATAACTGTTGGAGGCGTATCCAACATCAAAGAGAACTGTTTTCAATTCTTCCCCATCGAGTTCTTGTCGAATTACGATATTTCCAACACCGACTACTTCGAAATCCCTGTCGTAGGACTTCATTTGTATTGGCGCAACTTCTTTGTAGCTGGAAAACCATTTCTTAGAATTGCACAGATGTGCGCTGGCTGATGTGCAGATGTGCAGTGTCCCATAGCCATTCGTCTGGATCTATGGCAACACATGCAGTAACCTGACTGGTTACCATTGTTGTAAACGCTCTTCCGTCAAGGTTAGCTGAGCGTTTTCTAAGAAATTTCATACTACTCCTTCTCGGAGGTGTTGATTTGTTGGTAATATTGGTGTTTTCTGGTTCAATTTCTCTGCAATTGCTGGCATAGTGACCAAATCTATTACAATTAGTGCACTTTACAGATTTGGACTTTGCTTTTCTACAATCAGAGGCATAATGGCCTTTTATGCCACAATTTTAACACTTTATATTATTTAATATCGGATTTCTTTTCTTAAAATTCCCTGACATTACATTGATGCCACTGGAACGGTTGCTAAGGTTACTGTTTTCGTCCCTCGCTTTCAATCTTTCCGCTTCTTCGATAAGCGCTGTTGTTACGGTTTCCGGAGTAAAAGATTCATCGTCCCACATATAAATTTGTCGTACTATCCCGTCGTACACTCTGGGAAGGTCCATTATTAGTTGAAAAGCAACTTCGTCTTTGTCCAATGCTTTACCGGCCTATCTAAGCTTCTGAGCTTGGTCACGTACACAGCAAAGGAATACTTCTATTGATTCACCGACCATCATAATCATAGAAATAAATTCTCGACGTAACTGTGCTATCCGAGCACGGGTTCTTGGTTGGAAAACAGACTTTAAAGTGTCCCATGCACTTAAAGCTTTTTTTGACGTCGATATTACATTTTTAACATTGTCGGTGAGGGATAAATTGATTAATCCCAAAGTTCTCGTTTTACGTCGTAACCATTTCCGTTCTTCACTGGGGCTCAATCCTAGTGACTGCAAAACTCGCGCTGGATCGACATAACCGTCCAATCCTTCTGCCCGCAACAACATCAGAATATTTTAACTCCAGGTGTCGTAGTTATTCCCATCCATCTTGGGAAAGTAGAAACCTCGATACTGCGACATGGTTGAAAAAACTTGAAACGGCTCAAAAACAAGAAATCAATAAACTGTTACAATAATAAATGATAATTTGTGACCTTTAAGTGCCCTGAGAACTTCCAGGGCACCTTTATTCGTTTCCTTGCTGGGTTTTTGACTTAAATTCCCAGCCATCTGAGCATCGTCTGCTCGAACTTGGCGTTAGGCTTCAAAACTCTGAAGCGCAACGAAAAATCGAAAATGGTTCCTTATGCTATGGAACCAATTCGTACACTTTAGAAACACTCTGCACAAACAATTTTCAACCGTAAAAATGTTGGATGGATAATAGTTCGAGGGATAAAGGCACTCAACGTCCAAAAACAAACAAGATGGCGGCATGCACCAACTGCCAAATGCCGATTAGAACGCTTAAAAGATGAATAAAAAGTTCACAAAATGCATAATATTTGTTGACAAAAGTACTTGCCCTCACTATGTGCACTATTTCAGCACGTTTTAAGACAGTTTCCAATACTTCGCTAGACACAATTCAACACGTCGCGACTTCGACGGTTACTCGAATGACGATGTGGTAAATGGTTGACTCAACACGGCATCAAACTAACGGTCTATGCGGTGAAAACGTCGCCTGGACCCATAACCTTTGTTGGCGAAAGTAGAATTCAGAGCAGTAAAAGTTTGAATGGTGTAATGTTGTGTCGAAATAATGGTA
>JAQIXT010002669.1:0-10123 GCA_034700445.1 Stenotaenia linearis | reverse complement strand
TTTCTAAACAATCGATGTATCGTCGATGTTTTTGGGCGATGTATCGATTGTTTTAAAACATCGATGTCGATAATCGAAGGTCGATGTTTCATCCATCGCCCACCACTAGTAAATATAGGGTATGTCCGTTCGCGAGTCTCGGATTGGTCTCGCAATTCGAGATTTTATGACGTCATTGGCAGCAGCTATGGCGGTTAAGGCTATGGTGTTTTCTATCACTGATATGTATGATCACGTGGGTCACACTTCCAGTATACTTGTGTATGTGTGGACTTTCAGCTCCATACTACTTATTTCACGCTTAACAACGGTTGATTGTTGCTGCAAAATAGACAAAAACCATCATATATTAATTATTAATAAGCCCATTGTCACAGCTGACTATTTTAATTCAGAATACGATGGTTGAAAAACAATGGAGATGTATTTGCTAGGTCACGACATGATGCATTCAATGTCGTCACAATCAATAGGATCAACCCAGGAACGCTGATCTGGATCTAACCAATGCCGTTCGAGTTGAGGATGAGCATACTGGTATACCCTTATATTTAGACCGGAGAAAACCACGTTGTCGGTAATGTAATTTTCCTTATAATTCCACATGTTTTAACGATATTTAGTATTATTTTTGAATTTTATGCGTTTATTAAACTGTTACAAATCCTTTTCTGTAGAAATCCTTTGATTTTACGGTACACAAAAAGTTCTAAACATGCAGAACGAAGCTGGTGAATTCGTCGATTTATACATCCCTAGAAAATGGTATGTATCAAATAAAATAAGAATACATAAATTTTAATTCCAAAAATTTCCAATTTTCTAATTCAACAGCTCTGCCAGTAACAGAATTATCCACGCTAAGGATCATGCATCCATTCAGATTAACATCGCTGAAGTAAAACATTCTTTGTCTTTTTGTTTCACATATTTCTGTTATTTTGCTAATAAATTTTACCAAAAAATTCTAGGTTGATGATCAAACGGGCAGGATGTTAGGAAACCACAAAACTTACGCCATCAGTGGCTCGATAAGACGCATGGTAATTTAATGAAAATTTATTTTTGAACAACATTGTTTCAAATTGTATTTATTTACTTCAGGGCGAATCTGATGACTGTTTGAATCGTTTAGCTAAGAAAGATGGATTCTTAGCCAAGTAAATTATTATTTTTTAAGTCTTGTTTCACCGTATTGATTTTTTTTCTTTTTATTTTAGGAATTTCTAGACATGTATTTGTCTGTTAAATAAAAGTTGAAAACAGCATATTATGTGTATTGATTTTGTTGTGTCACGTAATATCGCAGGGAAATGTAGACAAAAATTTGAAAATGAGAGGAATTGTCAATATTTTCGATTTTTCAATGTAATTTCTCATTTCTTGGAATTTGGGGCAATGAGAACGAAAAGAAAATTGCTTTTTTCCTGAAATTAACGGGATGAATACATTAAAATGAGACTAAATTAGAGGTTTTGACGACCAAATATCGATTTTAAGGCGGGAGCGTCTTGAGTAGAGATTCGGAATGAATAAAAACTTCAAACATTTCCATTTATCATTTTTGTATTTTAAAAAAATCGAGATGGAATGGATATTTCCTGTTTTGCCTGCGGATTAAAAGTCAACAAGGTTCAATTAGGTGGAACAGGCTATGGCCGAAGTCATACAAGTCGTACGACGATTCCTAATTATACAATAAAATTCTTTTAAAGTTCAGATAAAATTCAGCAAATATTGAATATAAAACAGCAGGAAAATGGAAATTACAAAAAATAAACAGAAAAGTAGGTAAATGAAGTAAAAATCCATTAAAAATTGCAAAACTTTAAGGAAAAATGCAAAAATTTAAACAATCAAAAATTTTAAAAAGTTGATTTTTTTAATATAGAAAAATTATTACAATTAAAAATCTTTTGTAGCCATGAAGAGTTAAATGTGAATTTGAATTTGAACTGTTACCACGGCTTTAAGGCTTCATTTGACGAGCAAATGACTAAATTAACACTCAAACGATTTCATCATGGCAATTTAATAATAACAACAGGGATATTAATTATGGAATTAATTTCCTGTTTCTTGGAAGAATTAACATTTGAGATTAATATTTTATTTATGTTTGTTCGAAATGGAAATCATTAAAAGGAAATACGAAGAATGTCGCGATCACAATTAGATTAATGAAATACACAAGGATTATAGTTAAAATGACAATGAGTTTATTCGGGTGAATTACAAAAGGAATTAAATGCTGATTTATGAATTAACAAGGAATAAACAATTAAAAATTAAACTAAGAATATCACAGACGGTTAAGAGGGCAGGGCTGTGTCTGGGCTCAGGCACGGCACGCGTCTCCTGGGGTTGCCTTGACAACGTCTCAAAACCGTTGCAAGTTACACAATAAAACTAACAATAAAAGAATACAATAAAATGAATAAATATTGGACTTATTTGTCTAGGGTTAAATAAGACGATTAGAGTGGTAAATTTGAAAAAATTTTTGAAAAATTTTGTAAGAAAAAGTTTAATTTTGACAAATTTGCAGGAAAAAAGTTCAATTCAGAACAAATATGAACAACTTTTGCATGAAAAATTTTATTTCGTACAAATTTGAACAATTTCCGTTCAAAAATGGCGCCATTGCTGGTCGCTGGTTGCTGATCGGGCGTTTAGGTCAGGGGGAAATGGAATGACGTCATCTGGTTTTCAGGGATGGGAAAAGGTGTCGACCCTCGCGGTCCCAGGACCGATGTCAAATCTACGCTTGTGCTGCCATCTAATGCTGAAAAAATCCGAGTCGAAATAATATATTGTCCAGCAGTGAAGTGTCATTTTATATTCATTTGATTTTTATTTTGCAAGAATGCAAATTAACAGAATCACATAAATTCAACTATCTACAATTTCATTCAAAAAAAATTACAATATTAGTACAATATGATTATTTTAAATTGAACAAAATATACAAATTTGAAATTTGAAATAAATAAACAATAAATATACAAATCAGTTTACAGAAATAAAACGAGTGAAAAGAATGACTTTTTAAATTAAATGACGACAATGTTTAAACAGAGATCGAAGATAATAAAAATAACTTCTTAGCGGTTAAACAACAGAATTACAAACTGCCATCCAGTACCAAAAGAAATAATTATCTAATCATCTTCATTCTAAAAATTGAGAATAAAAATAATTTATTACAACTGAGAAAAATTTTAATGATAAAATATTTTGCTTACTTTGACTGGATACAGGAATGTTTCCGCCGTGTCTCTGTCAACTGAGTTTTCTGCTACACAAGTGTATTCTCCCATATCATTCCAATCAATACGCCGAACCAATAAATCTCCATTATCTTGCACCTTAAAAAACATCAATTGTAAATTCCATAATTCGTTTGATTTTATTTCTTACTTGATATTTTGCGGTGTTATCAACGAGCTCGTCATTTACTAGCCATGTTATTTTTGGCGCCGGTTTTCCTAGTGTTCGACAGAAAAGCAAGACATCATTTCCCATATTTTCCAAAATGTTACCAGTCCACATTGTAATTCTTGCAGGGCTATCTACAAATACAGTTGTGTTTGGAATTTAAATAAAAACAACAAATTCCATAACAAAACAATTTAAATAAACACGAAACCAAAGATCAAAGTGGTATCATCACATTACCTATTGATTTTTTGCTCGAAACGCACAAAGAGTTAAGTTGCCCCGGATTACCGACTATAAAAACAATACAAAAAAATTAAATTCTGTTTAATTAATCGCTCTCAATTTCATTACGTTTAGCAACAACTCGAGATTTTGCTCCCACTCTTTGATAGGGCGTTTCCGCCACACAAGTGTATTCAGCTTCATCTTGCGGCCCGAAGCAATCAAGAAAAAGTTTAGATTTCGTGGATCCAATTCCCAGTATCTGGGTATACACTTCGGAAATAGCATTGTTTTCCTCTTGGCGCGCGTTCTAGACAATATATTTAGGAAATCATAAATATTTATTAGGAATTGATTGTTTAAACAACTTGTTTACCGTTGAAATTGGGCGCCCATTTTTCAGCCAATAAATCGTGGGAGGAGGACTACCTCCGGCTTCGCATTCAAGTATCCGATTGTCATGCAAATCAATAGCTAAATGCTTAGGGGGTTTCTTTTTCATAAATAAGTAATGTGGTGTCGGTTCATGGCTATCATGGCCGTGAACATCTAAAAATAACGCAAGTGTAAATTTGAAAAGTCATCACATTTAAATATCGTTTAAGCACTTACTGTTCGAGCGCGAATTTCTAGAAAACCGCTCATCGTACTTTAGCTAGAATTTAAAGTTTGTGACTCAATACTTTCATAACCCCTCACTGGCAATGGATACTTACTAAATTTGAATAAGATGCAGCCTGGCTAATCGCGATCAAACTTAAAATTAAAATAAGTAACATGAAAGAGCGAGTCATCTTTCCTGCAAAGAAAATGTGAATTGTAAACAAGCTAAGCAGGCGTTGCTTTCTTTTCCAAGTAAAGTAATAAGCTCAATGACAAACAACTCTCGAAATTGGATTTTGAATAGAAGTTCAAAAAATCGATTAAAATTATTGTTATCATATCAATAGCTATTATGTAAGCTCCATTGGGAAATCTCAGATTCATCTTTTAATAAACTGGTTATTGACGACGGCTAAATTTATCCTGTATTGCGGTAAAGTAATTATTCTAGACAGCCTTTCGAAATCGAATCGCTATCATAAAACCCAATAAAAGAAATCTCAAAGCCAGCTTCATTGAAGTTGTCACCTAATCCTAGACAAACAACCAAGCAAATTGGTTTTGGGTTTTTTTCTCTTTCTTTAGAATCGAAAATAATAATTTTTTTGTCACTTCCAACTACAAGTAAGTTTTGAGAGTAGTTTTAACAAGATTTAGCTATCGCACTTCTTCATCGCACAAATTCATCCATTCTTATTACAAAATTACACTAAATGTAAAATTATACCAAAACATCCGAATTAAAAATTACGAAAGAAATTTGTAATTTTTCAAAGAATCATTCTTGAATTGTGCAATTCAGATAACTCAATTAGGTGCTGTATGAATTGTGACACATTGATTATGAAAATGAAGTCCACGTTTCTAGCTCAGTTTCAAATAATGGTATACGAAAAGTTATGATAACAACTATAAATAAAATAATAATATTCAAATTACAAGTGCAACTTACTATAGCTAAGTCACCAGCCACTTCTATTAATAACTTTGAATTGCAGAGAACGCTTGTGTCCAGCTCGGTTGTAAGATTTGTGAGGCGGATAGCTCACCGGCTCCGTTTTTTGGCTGCTCGAAAGAATCACGTGGGCCAAATGACTCGCGCGTTTGTGACGTCAGCAATCACTTTGGTGAAATGAGCTCCGCCCTCAATAGCAAGGTATATAAAATGAAATAAACACTTTACGGACCAAAATAATTGCTTTAAGAATAAATTAAATTAAAGCTATAAGCGAATTAAAAACCAAACTTGAGTCTACTAAAAAATCTTCTAATGATAAAGAAATAAATTAATATCTCGATCAGTGTACTGATAAGAAATGTTAAACTAGACGAGTAATCAATGAGAGCAAAAAAAATTACAGTGATAGTTTTAATTTCTTAATTCTTTTAAAACATGCAATAAATCACTATTAATTAAAATTTTAATTGCTCAATATTTTTTCCCAACCTACGCATTGTAATCGGTTTAATAATTACTTTAATTTTTTAATTTTTTTTTAGTTCGATAATGTAATCATTATCATAGTACTGCGATCATCAATTGTACCCTTAATAATGACATTACAGTGTCGCTCGGCCCTTAAAATACAAAGTCCTTGCCCTTGGTTACTTCATTAAGTCACGTTCACCATACCCATAGCAACCATTGAGTTCTCATTATCCAATGAACATTCAGTACCCCCTTCTTGGCATCACAGGAGGGGAAGGAAAAAGTTCGCACTAGTGACCCTGACCTTTCTTTTCAGTTTGTTGGGGTTTTATTTACATCTTTCTCGTGAGATTGAATTACTGAGTAGAAATTATGTAACTTGTGTGTGACTTTACTGCTAATTAACCGTGATTTTATTTTGTTGTGATGTTGATGCACTCCACTACCAAACAACATTCTGAATTTGTGAGAAGATTTTTATTTTCAAGTTGAACTAAACAGGAATTATTTGTTGTTTTTTTCTCTCATCTAAAAATGATAGCAATTTTGCAATATAAAAATATTATCACTCGAATGTGTTGATTTTTTTTTTGTTTAAACCGAGGAATTGCAATTAAAAAAAAAAACTCAGGGAAAAAAAAAACAAACAAATAATCAGTAAGTGGTTTTTGCACAAATGTAATTTCGCGCTTCATGACTTATTTCATTACTTCTTTTTAATTATCGGAATTGATAAAAATGATTACAAATTTTTATTCAATTTTTTTTTGCTTTGGCGGTAGTTTCTGATAAGGAAGATACAAAGAAGATACAGAAAAAAGTTTGATAATAAAATAGTATTTTGCTTGTAAATAAACAATCCCTACAATATAAAAGTTATTAGCAAATTCGTCGTTTCATTAGCTTGTCTTTTACATTCAATTTTGGATGTACTGATTTTAAAAAATGCAAATTTCCAACAAGATTAAAGAAAAATAATACAATTTCAGTATTAAATAAACAAATTTAAATGCAAATTTCTCGTATAAACATGACAATGAAAATACCTCACAAAGCAATTACAAATAATGATAAATAAACTTCAAATCGCATAAGGAAAAAAAAAATTAAATTGATTAGAAATAAACTCATTACATTCTTTTTTTTCCTTAAGACTTGGTGAAAGACACTTCCCAAATTTTTGTATTGCAATCTTGGCCTACAGACACAACAGTAGAATTATCCAGCCACTCAACGCGAGTAATTTGTGATTGAGGATGAGCATCTTGCAAAAAAAAAATTTTAAAAAAAAACAAAATATATCATCAATTTCTCGAATAAATTGCCAACTTACTTTTGATTATGATATGCTTCATTGGATTCGCCATACTCCACACTATAACGTTGCAATCGAGACTCCCACTGACAACCATAGTCGAATCCGGAGACCAAGCGACACTGTTGACGCGTGCCGTGTGAAATCCCCATTCCTGATTATGCGCTTTCTTTAAAAGTAACCAAAGACATCTTTAGCGAAGATCAATATTTTCTCCTTGCATCACAACTTCCGTAACTTAAACCACATTTTTCTCATATTTGTATCTGTAATTTTATTACCTCATATCCTGGAAGTCGATATACAATCACTTTCCTGTTTGTATCACATGCTGCCAAATATTGTCCATCGGGAGAATACTTGACATCATTGACCCCTCCCACATGAGGGAGTGAGATCTTGTGGGTGAGAACGTGTCCATCCAGCTTGTAAATGTGCACCTTGTTATCCTAAGGAAAGAACCAGAGAAAAGTCAACAACTAACGGATGTTGGCAAGAATTAATGATGTTATTTAATGGCATTTTTTATGGAAAACGCCATCGTATTTTGCATATCAACGCCTACTGGTCTATTAACATGCAAATTCCTTTTAATGCGAGCAATTAATATATTATAATGACAACTCGAAAGTTTGGAGAATCTAAAAGTTCGTTAGTTTAATTCATTTCATTATTAAATTGCACTGAAGAAACGATCCTTTAATCCAGACAAGAAACTATCCAGACTTTCACAACTTAATAAACCAGGCAATCAAATCACAAAGATCACGCAAATGTAACACATTATTGCGAAACTAACTAGATTTTGTTAAAAATCACTCGACAAGCTGCTTACTGATAACAGCTCGAAGATTTACCTGGTTAACCTATAAAAAGATTTCATTTATTTTCACCAAGACTTAATAGATCATCGTTGTTTGACTCAACACAACTGCTATAATAGTAAACATAGTGCTTGAAATGTACTGACCAGCCCACCTCCTGCTGCAACATCCATCTCCTTTGGATTTATGCAAACGCAAGTAGCTTCGAAGTCAACTGGTTGCGAAGACACTTTCTGGCCATCTTTAATTACAGTCAACTAATAAAAAAAAAATTATTTTTTAGATAAGCAGCTTAATATAAAATTATGAATAATTACAGGTATTCTAGAAAAATCAAATTTAGTATACAAATTAAATCTATTGTAAACATCTAATACATTTAAACTTATAAAAGAACACTTTACCGAAAAGGTAATGTGTATTTGTTCTTTACAACAAATTTAATTTTTGTAAATTTTTGTAAATCTGATTTTTTTTGCAGTGTAAACTACAAATTCATAGACAGAATATTTATAAAAGAAAAACTAAATCATTGCATTTATTATAATTATAAAAATACGCCATAAAAATGAAAATTGATTTAAAACAAAGACATTTAATGCAATTTGGCATTTATTTAAAAGTTTGGTGAAGTGCAAATCACAGTTAATCATTTTAATGTATTAATTCTAATAATACTATATGAAACCAAAAAGTGGGAATTAAGAACTAAGCAAGTACCTCATTGATACCTGCAACTACTATTAACGACTCATCAACCATATGGATTCCTCTAGGTTGAGACTGCATTTTGGCTTCCCACGGACTAAAATCAATATTAAAAAAAGCAATTAGATTACCCAAACAAAAAACAAGAGACCCTGCACAAGTCGCTTCCGAAAAGGTCTAAAATTACAGGAGTCGAATTACATCTAATCTTCGTACGCAATTTGAGAGAAAACAATTTATTCGAACTTCAAGAGATTTTAATTACGGTTAATTGCGAGTCAAGTAGGTAAGATTTACAACTCCTTTGTGAAATTCCCTCTTAGCGCCTCTCTTCCGCTGAATCAAGTACTAATTTTAGAAGTTACTCAGAATGTAAAAACTTGTTTATTAAATAAGTGATATGCGCATCAAACAAGGTCAGTGATTATTAAATTTCACTTCGAGAGCTCATCATTCCTAAAATTATTGTAAAGGGTCATTAGCACATACTATGGGAAATTTGAAACATTTCCATCAATATTTACGCGATCGTTTTTATTTTTGTACGAGTGAAAAAAAAAACGCTTACGTGTATGATTTGGTGGTAGAGTTAACACACTTGGCTACATCATCCATTCCACAGGTATACAGTGAAGAACCATCCATGGTCATGTCTTGAACTTGGTTTGTATGCCCTCGACCTATAATCCGGTCACAATCTCCAGATGCCACATCCCAGTAAGTGATATAGCCATCGTGGCTCCCAGTGTACAGGGTACTTTTATCGGGAGTGGAAATTAGAGATGTTATCGATTTATTGTGACCCTAAAAAATAAATTAAAAAAATTACTAAATCAGTGCTTCTTGAAATACTATAGGGAATTACATAAAAACAATCAATAAATTACAGGTGTCAGGAATTAATGTAAATCCAAACTTCACATTTCTTAAGATCAATATTATCGATTAATTGTAAACATAATTTGGAAAACTTTTATTTAAAAGTACATTTGTATGTAATATTCACTGCAAAAAAAAATTAATTACTTTTAATGTAAAGGTAATCATTACATCACTAAAAGCCGATGTAAGTTAACATTCACATTGGTTTTTTTTGCAATGATTCTAGACAGTGATGTACACAAATTAATTTTGGGGGAAAAAAAGCATTATTTTTTTCAAAAACTGAAATTATCTATTGGTTTTAATTACCGTAAATTTGTATTTTAATTTTATCCCTTTTACAAGTAAGGAAAAATATAAAATTCTATAATTTTAAGAAAAATTTAGAAATTCTTAGGGCGTCCTTGCATTCTCCCTGCATATGCTATTGATTCTAGATTGGTTTCAAAAGTTTAGTGCAAAAGGTTATCCAGAAATAAATTGAAATGGAATTATTTTGACACAACCCATCAACTGATCGCACAAATGCCCATCTGTAAGGACGTAAGAACGCTCTACCTTACACCATCAAACGAGATCTGATGATGATATTGATCCAAATTGTGAATGGCGTAGTATTGGTGGGCAGTGTGCACCAGGGCGCGTTCCATAGGAGCGCGTTCCTTTGGCGCGCGTTCCAATTGAGCGCGTTCCACTGGA
>JAQIXT010002668.1:0-10124 GCA_034700445.1 Stenotaenia linearis | reverse complement strand
GCAATTTCCAGTCATCTTCGATACAAACAAAGTATCGATACTTTCTAAAAAGTATCGAGTATTTTTTCCACTCGTCATAATGAAAATTTCGTTATATCGAAGGCTTTTTTCTACCTATAATTTTTTTTAATTAAAAAAATTTCGAAAATTAAATCGAACCTCGATATACCGAATACCGTTACATAAAAATCTCATTATAATGAATTTTTGAGTCCCATCATAGTAAAAATCCTTTAAAATCGACTTCGTTACAATAAAAATTCGTTATAATGAAGTTTTTTTGTGATTCCTCGGTGTAAAAAATCATTTATTATTATTTTAAACAATTTTTAACTGATTATTATTATTGAAAAAAAAGATATCGACATCTGAATCGCCACAAATCTCAAAACATTTACTAGGACAATCGAAACACTTCAAATTTCCAGGAGGTTTATCAATTTCATTTCCAATTTCCGAGTAAATCGATTACTTTTAATATCGACTAACACCAACAATCGCCCATCTTTCATCCTACAATACACTTATAATACTTTTCTCACGAAGCGAAACTCAGGAATGCTTATTTCATCCAGTTTGAAAGGAATGTAAAACTTCTCTATTCGAAACCCCTTTGAATACACCACTTTTGCTTTTCAAGCCTTTAGCTCAGGAATGTTTGTCCATTCTCGATAAACATGGAAATGAAGGGCCCCGTCTTTGTTAATGTATAAATTACAATTGTCGGCACTTTTCTAACTTCTGACATGATTTATTCCCTTCTTTGCTACGTGTCCACACACGCCATACGTCATCGAAGGCGAAAGGGATGTTGTAAAGCAACCTTTGCATCAATGTCATCATCCGATATCTCGGTTTGCGTGTCGATGTCGACCACACACGATCTCTGTTTTGCTTTAAGTTTCACCTGGCTTTAGTTTGGAGTGATAAACTGGAGAAAAGCTGAAAAAATACTCGATTTTTCTACAATATATCGAAATAAAATCGTTTTATGTCGAAATTTAATAATTTTAAGAGCGAGTTTTTGATTTATTGCGTCTGTTAAAACGTGACATGTCATTGAAATCGATATTTTTAATCGATTTTAGCTTTACAGAAAGAAAATCTCAGGAAAATCGATCAAATCACAATCGATATTTCCAAATAAAATCATTTTACAGCCATTTTATTAAAATTTAACAAATTCATCATCAAATATTATCATCACTCGACTTTCCATCGATATTACTAAACCACAACAAAAATCGATACATTAATCGATCCAACCTCCAAACTAAAAAAAAAAACCCTCAACCCAATTAAACTCAATCACTCCCATCGATTAACCCCCTCCAACCATTGTTTTCCACCAAAAAAATTTAAAAAATCGTACAAAAATCGAAAAAAAATCGAAAAAATCCAAACCAGGTCTCTACATCCGCCTTAATTAATCAAACTACTCGAGAGTGTCGCCCTGCACGGAACATTTAAAGCATTTAATACCGAGATAAAAATCTTTTTTACCAAATAGCCATAGGAAAAGAGACTGACCTCTCTCACAAAATGACCGGTCCAAACAAACTTCATCTCTACCCTACAGGTGAATTCGCTTCCTTCCTGTCTGCTTTAATAAACAAAATATAAAAAAATTTTCAAAAAAAATTTTTTTTTTTTTTTTAAATCCAATGTCATTCCACTAGCCGCAGGTTCTGGTAGTTCAGGGATTAAAATCTACGGTAGCCGGGGCCAAGTTGAACTGGACACAACAAAAGCAGGACGAGGGGAATAACCTGCGAGTTGACAAGTAAAAATGACGTTTTGGGAGCGTCCGTGAATGACGTCACACGTTTCCCACACTCTTTATCACACCACATGTGAGTGCGTTTGTCTCCAGCGAGACTGGCACTTTGCAGAGTGGCACCGAAGGATTTTGTATTATAAATAAACAAATGATAAGCCGAACGAGTGCGTGCGTTTCATATTCTTGTCATCAAAGGGTTAAAAAAATTTTTTAAAAATTTTCTCCCAAAAAAAAAAAAAAAAATTAAATAAAAAAAAAAAGGCAAAATGTGCTATTTTAGTTCAGGTATTGAGAAAAAGATGTTTATGTTAGTCCATGTGGCATTGCACTGCCCTGTGGGAACGTTGAGAGGCTGACACAGCAACATCGCACGGCCACATGGTGCAAGACACCCAAAAAATCAAAAGTAGGCCTAATTCCTTTAAATTTTTTTTTTTTTTTCACACTCTGTTTGCAACTTTCTGATGTGAAAATTGTCCTCTTTGTGCTCTCAACTCAACAAAGAGACAGAATAATCCCGTGACAATTGTGATGAGCTTTTGAGAAAAATTTTTTGTTTAAAAAAAAAATTAAAAAAACTTCTCATCCGAAGCGACACTTGTGAAGAGTTGGTGAGGGGGTGGGGGTTGTGCCATCACCAGGTGTTCACTTGTGAAACAGCGTGCCACATTGAGTTTAATTACAGGTGTCCACTCTTTATACTTGCTCATCCCACGCTTTAGAAAGCCTCCAGCTCATTCTATTCAGTCGACAAACGCAAATTCCTGACCTTTTTGTGTTAAAAAAAGTGTGATACTGTCGGGTCGAGTGGTGGAAGTGGATTGTGGTAGAAGGGGTTGGGTGTTTTGGGTGGAATTTGAGGTAAAAGTGAAGTTATTTGACGAAAAAGTGAAGAAAATGAGAAAAAAACTGCACAAATTGAGTAAAAATTGCAAAAATTTTAACAAAACTACAAAAAGTTTACCGAAAACTGCAAGAATTTTAATAAAAACTATAAAAACTGCAAAAATTAAGAAAAAAAACTTGAAAACCCTCAGCTAAAACTTCAAAAATTCAACTAAAACCTCCAAAAACCCAACAAAAAAACCTCCAAAACCTCGTAAAACTTAATCAAACACACTACCCAACTACTTCCTGACCATTTCGTCGTTATCTCCTTCAATATTTCAACTTTTTTCCCTCCCAAATCACAAAGTCATCCAAGGCCAATCCTGACATCACTTAATAACGGCCTTCGGTCACCCGACACTTCACAACTGTCACGAATGCAGGTGCAATGTGTCAAATGTCCCCACTAGAAACCATGTTATTAACCCGTTTGCATAAATTATCACCAACTTCCTGCGATTTCACCTGGAAATTCACTGTCCCCAACTAATCCCAACCATGATACAATAAAAGTCGATGAACTCTGCAATCTCTTAATGACCGTTTTGCGAAAAAGGGCTTTCATCAAAACTGTTATATATGTTGATGCTCCGCTTTTTGCTCTCACACTCGGACACGAAGCCAGTTTTTAGACACGTCATTAGATCCGGCTTGGACACAACACGCAATATCCGCCATCAAAAAAAAAAAAAAAAATTACACGTAATAATAAAAATAAATAACAAAAACACTCAAATTAACCCTCCCAACACCCCCCTAAAAAAAAAATTTTTTTTTTTTAAACATCAAAAATTTTAAAATATTTTTGCTTCATCACCGACACCTCGATGACCCAAGCACACAGCTGGTGTGACTAATTTCACACCACATGTCCAGGTGAGGCCCAGATCTGTCAATTTATTTCAATCCACCAAAATCCTAAAAAAAAATTTAAAATTTCAAAATTTTTTTTTTTTATTGCATAATCAATTACAAAGCTCCTTTTTTCTCCACATAACTCGACCACTTTCTCACACCCGATACACAACCTCTTTGAGCCGCACAACAAGGTGTTGTGTCAAACTTTGTAGAGTAAGAAAACACGGAGACAGAAAGGCGAGTCATCGTAAACAAGGCGAGCATTTGTATTAACTCAACTCACTTCAACTCGGTTGCAGCAAATCTCTTCGAGACCCCCGGCCCTAAACCTTCTAAACAGTGAGTGTTCACAAAGATGATAAGCGTGTCTGGTGTCAGATGAGAAGGAAATACCATCATGTCTTAAAGTAATAGCTACAACTACCAGATTGGAGCTTTTCTGTCTGGCCTAAATACTTATGGCCGAGTTGATTTATGATGTGCTGTACATTATCACATTGCTCTTCTAAACATTTGCTTGCCTAACTGTTGCATGATTGCAATGAAAATTACCATTCATTTTTTCTCACTCTCTTCTTTATGTTTTGTATTGGTGGGAGTAATTAGTGTGTGATTATTTTTTTCTTTTCATTTTTAAGGTGGAATTTAGTTGTGTTGTTTGTGTTTTGGGTTTAAAGTGGTAGTGGTGGTTGTTGTTTCAAAGTGCCATTTTTCAGTTGTCTGAAAGTGCCATTTTCTCATTATTTCAATGTTATTTTTTCAGTTGTCTCTAAGTGCCATTTTGATTTATAAGGTGTCATTTTTCACTTGCTTGAAAGTGCCATTTTAGGTGTAACAAACTGTTGAAAATGGAAATTTGAAACAGTTATTATAATTATAAAATTGCTTTTTTGATTTGCCACTCCAAATAATTAAAATATGGCACTTTCAGCAATGAAATACAAACTGCCAATTCAACTGCCATTTTCCAAATTTTAGAAAATGACATTTCCTAACAATTTTGCCATTTTCTCTTTTTTTACTTCCTAGGAAAATGGCACTTTCTAAAGCTAGAACATAAAAAAAATTCCAAAATGTCATCAAGCAACTTTCAAAACCGAAAAATTCCCAGAACAATTTTCCCAAACTGTCCCCTTTCCTTCCCCATCAGCAAAGGGTGTAACACACCCATCAATTCACCCCACCACATCCTCCCCTTGAAAAGAAAAAATTAAATTAATTCAAATGAAAAACCTGTGTTGTCATATGACATTATTTAGGCAATTATTTGCTTAAAAAAATGAAGGGCACACTCAGAGAGACAATGCAACCAGATTACTTAATTCAGTGGATTTCCGTGAGAAAATTAAAAAAAAATCAAATGCATCTTGTATAAAATAAGCCTTAAGGCTTGTCAGTAGCACTACAGGATCCCTTTATACACAGGTAATTTGAGACAACACTATGGCCACTCATAATTATAGTGTGTGACTCGACGCAGGAATGTAAAGTATTCTTATGAAAAACAGGTTCTTTATCAAAATATTACACTTGTTTTATTTACTTAATTAAGTCAAAACTTTATTCATTTTGTGGCAACCCTCATAATTGGCCTAAAATACATGAAACCATAAATTTCTGCTACAAAAAATAAACAAAAAAGTTTGAAAAAAATTAAACTTAAAAATTTCAGCTTCTAAGGTAAATTTATGGGCAATTATGTTTAGGTTTAATGACCGTAACTTCTTTACGCTTGTATTTCTCGTTATGAAGTTACAGTTATAGTTATAACCTGTTGTGTGTGTAAGAAAAAGCAAACTTATGGCCATGTGTTTTAAAATAACAATGAAAATGCTAATTTTTTTGTAGCAATTTAACCCTTATATGTCTCTGCGATGTCGTAGATGTCACAGATCTGGTCTTACAGTTGAGATACCAAACACACACTCAATTTAATAATCTCCCCACCATTATTACCGACAAAGTCTCTTTCAATATTCCTTTAAATAGTTAAGTAATCTAAATGACATCTCGGCGACACAGAAGAGACGTACGAGGCTCAAACAGTAGCTGCATTCAAAAATTAAACTAAACTTAGTTGTCCTTCAGTTTACGGCTTGTTTACATCACTTTCAACAGCAGTTGCAATACAAACCAATGTAAAATAATCTTAAACGACATCTCAGCGACGTAGCAGAGATGTCTCGAAACGACATCTCAGCGACGTAGCAGAGATGTCTCAAACGCAATATCTACAGCGTCTGCTGGAATTTGGTGAGGAATTCTGCAGAAACTTTAAACTCAGTGCGTAATGCGTTTGCAAAACTTCCGCATAACTACTGCACTTCGGTAACGCCGAGAACAACTGTGCAGAAAATTTATGCAAAATCTATTTCGCACAACGCGAATTCTACTCGTCTTTCCTTTAACATAACTTTATAACGAGAAATGCACTACCGCAAACTCACAAGATTTTGGTTTAATTTAAGTTCTTGAGTCATTACTGGACCCAGGGGTCATAGTCCCAGAGAAAAATCTTCTTCACACACCAAAAAGTACTATACAATGGATCTCGTGACGTGGCGACATTTTCACACATACTTTTTTTTTCTCTTTGCTAAGCCTTTTACCCTAAAATAGGAGCTATTGTCTGTGGACAAAGTTGTTTGAGATTCAAACTCCCATGACCTGGTGAAAATCATCATCATCATCCAGCTTAAATCTTTTACTTAGACAATTTTTGAAGCAATTGTCTGATAAAGACATGCATTTAACTCACATCTTCCTCTTCCTATAGGATCTGTACACTGACCCCATGTGACAAAAGTGTTTTGAGGATTTTATTTGTTTGGATGTTCTCATTGTTTTTGAATGGTTTTGATTCATTTGGAGGGAAAGTTTTGTATTTTAGAGTTTGTGGAATTTGTTTTAAATGTCAATTCAGTCATGTTTTATCAATATCTAACAAAATTCAATCATTATTCATTAAATTCAAGTAAATTCCATTATTTTTCTTCAAAATCTCCCAAATTTTCATCAAATTCAACCAAAATTCATCAACTTTTCCCAAAATTCAACCAAAATTCATCAACTTTTCCCAAAATTCAACCAAAATTTCATCAAATTCTCCCAAATTTCATCAAATTCTCCCAAATTTAATCAAATTCTCCCAAATTTCATCAAATCCTCCCAAATTTAATCAAATTCTCCCAAAATTTCATTTTCCCCAACCTTCAACCAAAATTTCACAAAATTCTCCAAAATTCAACCCAAATCCCCAAAATCCCATCATCCCTTCCAACCTCTCACCCACACATCTAACCCCCAACAACCATCCAAAACCCCCAACACAACTTACTAACCAAAAAAAAAAAAAAATTAATACCTATCAACTTAAAGCAACACATCGACACACAAAAAAAACCGTTCTATATCTTGTTCTTTACGATCAGCAATCCACCCACGCACAACTCGCGCAGGTGACGAGCTCCTCCAGTGTAATTACTCTACGCCTCGCACTACTACTTTATTGCATTTAAATTAACTGGCGATTTATTTTGGGAAATCCTAACCCCTTTGAGCACACGTGTTGAAGACTCAAATTGAAGCGAACACATTTCCGAGTCGATCGCCGTCCAGGGGGAAGCAGAGACCTCAAAACCAGACCCAACTGACCATATTTGGACCGGGGACACGCGAGGGGAGAGGATGCAAAGACATACTATGACGTCACGAGAAGAAACTGGTCCAAGACATTATTAGATACCAACATCTGGACACAATCGGGCGTAGAAAAGACAAAAAATAGAAAAAAACTCAGGTTTTGGTATGTGAGAAAGCGAGATAAGGATGATTGTGCAGAATATATCAAAAAAGAGTAATTGAGTAAAGAGAAAAAAATTATCAAGACACAAAAAATGAGATATAGGTCGAGTCAGTCAAAGCTAGGCTTAAAATAACTACTAATCTAAACAGTTTACACCCAAGACATGGCCGTGTGGCGCCCATGTCCTTTTATTTGTATATCAACCCTTTTCCTGGATCCTTTGGGAGAATTTTTTTTTTTTTTTTTTTTTTTTTTTTTTTTTTTTTTTTTTTTTTTTTTGGTGGGTTGTTTATTTATTGTATTTTTAGTGTTTTTTTGTTTGGTGCTGGGGATTTGTCTTGTGGGAATTAGGGTTAGGAGTTGTGATGTATGGGAATTAGTGAAATTTTTTTTTGTGATTTATGCAAATTTGGGGGGAAATGTTTAAATGGAAATGAGTTTTTGTATGTTTTCTGTGGAAATTAGGAGAAATTTGTGTGTAAAAGTCAAAATGGTGGAGTTTTTATGGTGAGAAAGGAAACAAAATGGCTGATATTTGGTAACTTATACAATAAAACTAAAGAAATTAAAGACATTTTATGAAAAACTAACAAAAACTCATCAATATCACTCAATTTATAAGTAAAAATCGATTTTTTAAATTAGAAAAAATGGCGGAACACTTGACCACTCAACTACTTTCTCAAAATTCATTAACCCTCTTCAACCCAAATAAATCCCAAACCTAAACCGAACTCAGTTGAACTTCAATTCCCACATCATTAACCAAACAACTCCCAAAAAAAAAAAAAATTAAAATGACGTATCATCAGAACCAAAACCCAACTAGATTACAAATTCTCTTCCCACGACCTGCATCATCAGTAAACGGCACTAAACTTTTCCTCTGTCAGGTGCGCGACAAGATGAAGCCGGTAATTACATAGGGCCCCTCGTGCACGGCACAGGTGAGCCTTTGACCCACAGTTCAACCTGTTCCCATGCTCATCTATGGATATTACGCAAAAGCGGTCCTTCTGTCGTCTCAAAAAAAAAAAAAAAAAAAAAAAATTGAAAAAATGTTTTTTTAAATTTAAAAAAAAAATCTAAAAAAATCCTAATTTTCCTTTTACTTTTTTCTCATCTCCACAAACACTCGGGACAAAACTCATTTTATATTTCCCCCTCGCAAACCCGGACCCAGAACCGCAAACGACGATAAATTAAAACTCTCGGTATATAATTTCTCCATTTCATTATTTCGTTTCTCCATTTCCTCCAATGTCGCGACCAAACTCCCAAACAAACATCAAAAATCACCGTAATCAAGCTCCGGGAGAATGTTAACCCTTCTTTTTAACCTTTCCGGTTACCGTATCATTATGACTCTCCCTTTAAACCACGATGAGTCGACGACAACGACAGATTCCCCGTCTCCTGTTTCTACATTCCTTAAGCTTTCTGATGTTTTTAATCGTATTTGATTTCATTAAACCGTTCGATATCCCAAACAAAAGTAGGGTTAACCAGAATTCCGTAAACCAGCGACTAAATCCCAGTTAACCCTACTTTTATCCGGTACACCGAACATTATTTTAACGTAAAACTCACATATTTTCTGTATATTTATAATATATTTGATACAAATATGTGGAAAGTATGTTTCCGATACTCGCGTTGAATCTCTTTATAACGAATACCATTACAACAAAAATTTCATTATAACAAATTTTTTCTGATCCCTTGGAGTTCATTATAACAAGATTCTCAATATATTACAAAATATTTTTATATTTTTATATTATTTTCGACATTATCAAAAAAAATTAAAAACTTGTCATCGCTCGTTAACGTAAACAAACCCACATGTATCCATTACATTTCCCCTAAAAAAAGGAATAAAAAAATGTGATATGACAAGATGGCGACTCAAATAGCGGATTAGCATGTGAGAACAATTAGTGGTGCTATTTGGAGCTATGGATGGTTATCTGGTCATGGCTTTTATACTGTTTTCTTCTTAGAAGTTGGAGTACCTTTTTCTTTATATATCATCATCATTGTAGTCAGTCTGCATTAAGCTAATAGGTTGAATGTGAAGGGGAAAAAACTCGTTATAGTGTTCAGTGCATTGTACTCTGTTGTTGTTGTAGCGAGAAAAGGTGACGTCATTTATACCCGAGGCAAATTAATGGAGATATGGATATTATAATTTATGGGACAAGTTCTTTTTTGCTCTCAAGCATCAACACGGGGCTTTTAAGAGTAAAGCACCTCATTCAACAGTGGTCTCGTGATAAAAAGAAAGGACCTCTTACCTGAAATACACCGGTGGGATGCTGGAATGATATTTTTAACCCCTAGGAAGAGAAAAAAATGTTAGAAAATTTAATTTAATTTTTTTTTAAAAATTTTATGTTTATAAAATTAATTAATTTGTGGGATTGTTTCATGTGGAAATTGAATTTGGAATTATGGGAAAAATCAAAATGGCGGCTAGAATTCACTGATATAAACTCTTATAAATAAAAAATTGACAAAAATGGCTATTTTTCTATTCAAATCAAATATCAACACCACCAAAAATCAAAATGGCAGCCAACCCCACACTCAAACCTCGTACAAATTTATAAAAACAAAATTTCCACCTTCCCTCAAAAAAAAAAAAAAAAAAAAAATTTAACCCAACCTTAATCCCCACCCTCTTTAAACATCTGGTCATAATAATCACCCATTAAATTAAATTAATCCTCAATCTAAAAAAAAAAAAAAAAAAAAAATCCAACATTTAAATCCAAACCCCACCCCACACTA
>JAQIXT010002667.1:0-10131 GCA_034700445.1 Stenotaenia linearis | reverse complement strand
GCTGTAGTTCCACTGATATGGTCAGAATTATACATAGATGGAATGTCTTTGAAACTATACTATCTTGTTCAGTAGAAGGAATGCTAGTAGTAATGGGTCAAAATAGTACATGGTGATATGGGACATGGCTGCATAGGACAGACCAATCACAGAAGGGCCTGTATAGGACAGACCAATCAAAGGATGGGAGGCGTGGTTTAATGGGAGGAAGTAGATGGCCATTTTTGTTGTTTACAGTGTGGAAGTCGCCATCTTTGATTTTGAAAGTGCAATGGGAGCTGCCATCTTTGATATTTAAAGTGAATGGGAAGCGGTCATTTTGGATTTGTATTTTTTTAAAACGAATGGGAGTGGCCATTTTTTATTTTAATGTTTTTTATGAATGAGAGTAATTTGGTGAATGGTAGTATTTTGGATTGAGTGGTTTTGTGGATTTTAATGAATGGGAGTAATTTGGTGAATGGTAGTATTTTGGATTGAGTGGGTTTTGGGGTAAATGGTAATAGTTGTTTTGTGGATTTTAATGAATGGGGAAATGTTTTTTTATGAATGTTATTGTATCTGGTGAAATAATGATAATAAGAAATATCAGTCAAGCATGAATTCAAACACATTTTTAAATATTCCAATAAAATTAGATGAAGTTGAAGGTTACACATGACTTATTTTTGTTTTTTACATATCAAAACATGTCCAAACATGTCCAGTCTTGTCAGAACATGTCCTGACATGTCCCTGACCACCCTCAGACCACTCCACCACAAGCTGCTGCGAGTGGAGGAGATAAAAAAAAATCCCGATGTATTTTTAATCTTTGCCAGCAGCAAACTTAAAAATGCATTAGCTGTGCCAGCACCGGGATTTTTTTTTTGTCAAAAGAATGGAGTTAAAAGATGTTGCTTGTGTGATTGATTTTGAAGGATTTAATTTTGGGAACAAGTTTTTAGTTAAAGAGCTAGGTATATCTTATACTTACAAGGACTGCTCTCAGAGTTTTACTTTTTGTGTTGGTAAGTTAGAAGATTTGCATCTTAAGTGGCAAACTTGTGCTCGATGGGTCACGAGAAATATCCACGGAATGAAGTTCGAAGATCAACAGTGGGATTTACCACAAGAATTTTACCACAAAACCACAGGTGGTTAATCCCACCACAGTGGGATTAACCACCTGTGGTTTTGTCTAGTTTACACATTGATTCTAAGTTGGAGTCAAAGAAGGAAATCTTTGCTTACAAAGGTAGAGTGATTGAAAAAAGAGTTTTGGAGTCCTGTCATATTCCGTGTTTGAATTTGGAAGACTTCGGATGTCCTAAATTTGAAAATTTGTATGATGGAAAAACAGTTAGTGATTGCCTTCTCCACCTACCCCTGACTGGTAATCGTGGTATACCCCATTGTCCAAAGTTGGAATGCTTATATTTTCGAAACTGGTGTCTTGAGAGGATATCAAAGGTGGATGTTTGAAAGTCAGTAACCTAAAGAATCATGCGTTTGATGTGCTGTGTTTGTTCTGCTGACTTTGCCTGCAACCCTGAGAATCAGTTGGAATACCGCTTGAAGACTTTTAAGAAGTGGCCGATTAGTTTCATTAGTCCCGAAAGCCTGGCTCGTGCCGGATTCATCTACATCGGCTGTGGAGATGAGGATGCAGTGGAATGTGTTCACTGTAGGGGTCGGATCTCACGTTGGGTGAAAGGGGACAAACCGTTAATAGAACATTATCGATTTTTCCCTTTTTGTCCATTGATGAAATCTGTTTTTGAAGATAGTGTATTCGAAAGAAAAACCTTGTGCAAGATCCACAACTTTGTTAATCAACGTGGATATGATACTGTCGACGGTGCTACTGTTGTTGATTCTTGTGACGGAGAATCTTCTCAACCAAAATCAAATGATGAATAAACAATGATTTTATCTTATCTGATTGTAACCGAAAAAAAATAAGAAAATAAAATGAAAATCTGCATAATTTTTTTTTTTTTTTTTTTTTTTTTTAATGGTTATGCTTTTTGAAATACACAATCAAAGTCATACACTGCTACTGTTTTCAAATCGAAATTCTCTCTAACGAATGTAGCAACTTTGAAATCGTTAGTGCGAGTATTACTAGAAGTGAAATGGTTACATATTGTCTTAAAGTTATGATTTCTACATCTAAAATACAAAAAATAAAGACAAAAATATCCACAGGTGACGGTACAGTTCCCTTGAAACTTGATTTCGTTCCAGTTGATCTTGCTTGTGTTTTTCAATATAAATTTCTTTATGTTGTCAGGGGGTTCCACACCTAAGCTATCGAAGTATTCTCCTTCTTTTCTTTCCAAGTTGAGAAATATCGCTATCCAATGCGATCCTCCTTCTCCAATTTTCGAAAGATTGCAAATGAATCCAGAGGACTTTAAGATTCTGTCCGTGGGTAGTGTGTCTGAGGCGTATACCCCTCCAAACTTGGTTTGTATTGCCCGATCCGATAGGCAGATCTGTCTCAACTGTTGTGTGTTCATTAAAATTCCGTAAACACTGTTCTCATGCTATCGATTTCAATGATTGATTGCATTTCAGCAAAACAGATGAGGTTAACGCTTTCAGTTAGTGATTTTTTAAATTTGATCTTTATGTCGAGAGAACCTTGCTTGACGAGATTAAAGTATGGTTGAGAAGCCGAAGTGGTTGGAGATAGGTCTATCGCATAAAGACAATAGGCATCCATGAAGTCGATGTAGTTGAAATTATAACCTTCTCCATCCATTCCCATGTCTTTGAACAAACTAAAATATTCACGTGTTGCATTCAGGTTTGAATAGTCTGGAGTGAAGGGTTGACTGGGATAGCTTTTTCCGTCCATCGAGATCTGAAGATAATTCAATCCAAAGTTTTGGAATCTGAATGGATTCTTTTGATAATTTCCTCCATAAGCAGACGCCGATACTAATCCCAATATTACTCTGATTGGATACTGTCCGAGATATGCGTTAGACAAGTTTGCTTCTTGGTTTCCCGATGGAATTGTGAATGATTTTACTTCTACTCGTCGTATGGGAATTAAGGCATTTTTTGATTGTAACGTCTTGGAATATGCTAACAGAACAGATGGAGATACCGTGATTTTCTTAACGAATAGAGAGGCATTGGTGATGGTGATCTTATAATCTGGTTGAGGATCATGTGTGGGAGCCATTAAACAGAAAGCTGCTTTGCTCCTATGAAATCGGAAACTAAGGTCTACCCCTGGAATCAAATATCGTGATTGAGATGTGAGATCGGAAAATACTGGACCCAGTAATTCTAGTTCTCTGCTCTCAGCTATGAAAACACTTCTGATTTTCAGTCCTTCGTTTCCTTTATCGACTTTTGGGTCAGTTTCATCCATTTTTGAAGACGTATCAAAGAAGTATCCCATGTTTCTGAGAAGTGAACTTTTCACATCGTTTTTATAACCTAAAAGGGTGGTTATGTAAGCTCTGTAAGCATAGTTTCCATCAGTGGAAGAGAGTAATTTCCCATTCCCTAGAATATCGAGTTGAGATATGATGCTCGAAAAAATCAAGTTCACGGGTCCTACTTTTTCATCTGGTACTAATTTGGTCCCGTCTGCTTTTGTAACTTTAACTGTTAGTCGTAAATATGTATCAGAACATGCAATAAAACTATCCGATGCTCCACTGACGAAGAATTCTATAGGAGAGTTATCTGAGATACTCGAGATTGGTTTTATTTCATCGTATGTATTTCCTGTTATAGTAGTAACTGTGATAGGTAATGTGAACAATTCCAATTCCTTCACCGTTCCAGTCAAAGCATCTTGATGCGGAAGATCAGGCATTTTTTTTTTTTTTTTTTTTAGAATATGTCCTTCTCCTTCTTTGCCTTTTTACTGCAGCACTTTTTCTTCTTCCTTCTTCTTCTGTTTCCTTTTCCTGACTGATTTAAAAAGATTGTGCTTCTGGGTTTTCTTCTTATCTTCCTTCTTCTCTTTTTTGTCACTTTTCCAGTTTTTCGTTTTCTTTGTCTTTTAACCCTCATTCGCTGTTCTTTTCCCCCTATATCGATGGTGGATTTATCGAAAGGGATCGCCTCCTTATCGATCATCGGTAACCCACTGCCTCTGAGACTCGGACGACAGTAATGTTTGAAGCACAGTTGTGGATTACCTTGAAATGGAACTCTCATTGAATCGTTGAAGAGGGACGTGGACGAAAGTGGAGTGTCACGTACAGGGGAAGTGATTCATCTGATAGTGATTCAAAGTTATTGCCCCTTATCTGTAATCTGATGGCCTCAAATCCTTGTGTAATCAAACGTTTGTAACTAGGATTGTCATAAACCATAGAAATAAAATCTTCTTTCGTTTTGTTGGTTATGGGAATTGTTTTAAGAAGTTGCAACGTTCTTCCCAGTACATATTCTGACTTTACTAGGTCACATGTTACTATGAAAGCATAAATCTTCTTGCCGTTTTTCACTTTTTCGAATTTATTTAGATATCCAAATTCCGTTATTCCTACCTCGTAACTTCCTTCCAATTCCATAAAACTAGATAGTTGGGTAGTGAAATCTGTTAGAGTGTTTCCAGGAAAAACCTCTATCGAACTCTCTGGATTAATGGTCACATAAAAGTCTTGTCTTTTTTCAAACATTGTTCGCTTCCTATTTTATTTTTTAACGATGTCTACTACTCGGGAGGCAGGAATCCAACTGTTCAGACTGGAATCATAACCTTCCCATTTAACGAAATATTCTTTGTTCTTTCCTTTTCCTCTTTCTTTTAAAATTTCTTGTATTTCGAACAGGTCTTCTGGAGCTTTGATCACTCTTTCTAGTTCGTATTCGTAAAAATATCCTAGAATAACTTCGTTATTGTAATCTTTTAACTTGTAGACAGGGGTTGGAGGCTGCCATATTCTTTCTTTTACAAAATAAATTTCGTCTGACCAAGAAGGGAGGTATCCATGATCGAAGGTCATTTTAAATTTACTGATTCTGACTTGATCATTTACTTGGAACTTGAATTTTCTTCGACTTTTTGGAATGCTCAAGGCTTTTCCATACAATTTCTGAAAAATTTGATTTTGGTTTTCTCCAGTGACTTCATCTGGTTTTATCCCGATAGTTCGATGAATTGTGTTGTTGTATGCGTTTATAAAATCCTGTAATTTATCGACAAATTTCAAAGATCTTCTGTATGTTATAAACTTATAGATCTTTGAGCGTAAAGTACGTAAAAATCTTTCAATAGTTCCACTTTTAATTTCTCTGTTTTGGCTGACCATGTGTTTTATTCCATTTTGTTTCAAGAAATTCTGAAACTTTTGATTTGTAAACTCTGTGCCTACATAAAGAAATATTTATTATTATTATTATTATTATTATTATTGGTTTTTCTTAATTTTAAAACAACTTTTATATCCAACCTAAATCACTCTGAACATAACCAATGGTTCCTTCTATTTGTGACAGAATCTTTTTAAAACCTTCTAGAACATTGTTGGCACTTTTCGATCTTAAACTTTCACAATAAGATTTCTTGCTGAACACATCGATTGCACAAAGAATAAATGTTTGATTATCGTTTTCTTTTGCTAGATTTTGTATGTCCATCAAATCTATCTGTAGTTGCCAATTTCTCGATGGTACTATTGTTTTAGAGCGAGGATATCTGCGGCGAGCTGGGAAGTGCTTTGTGTAAGTAGGGCTTTTTGCCAACCAATCTTTAATCTGCTTTCTCGTGTATTTCAATCCCTTTTGATTGCTTGCTCTATACAACTTCTCAACGCCAGAAAATCCAGCTTCGTGAGCCGGGTCGTAAAACACTTTTCCTAGCTCTCTTTCTTGATTCTTTTCTTGGTATAATTTTCTCTTTCTTGCCTCCTCTTTTTTTGAAGACTTTTTCTTTTTTTTTCTCGTCCATCGCCTCGTCGGTCTCTTCATGCTCAGTCGATGTTGCTGGAACCGATTCCTCGCCTCTAATGTATTTCCATGCCTTCGGATTTCTGATTAAGTCATGAGCAACATTCAATCTTTTCAGAAAAGTGATAAATTGATAAGTGCCAACTGGAGGACTAACTGATTTTCTGTTTCGCATGATAAAATTTATTAAATCTAAAATGTTACTATTAGGCACCAACTGTCCTTCGACGGTAACTTCGCCCCTTTCGTTCCATAATACATGATCTTTAATTAATTCTAATAAGGCAACCCCTTGTTTTCTTGAATATTTAGGTAAGGTATCGCATATAAAATCCATTGTCATTTTTGTTTTTAGGTTCCGAGTGTTGTAATCTAACGAGGGTTCAGTAGGGTACGATTGTCGCTCGTCGGTGATTGGATGAAATCTTTCTGATTTTTCTCCCAAACTCGATTCTTTATCTCGCATGACTTCTGTAATTTTAGATTCTAACGATTCCATCTTTTGTCTCAAATCATTCTTTTCTTCTAAATCTTCTGTCTGTTTACCAAAAGCAGACATGATTTCACTTGGTACCATCACCATTTTTTGGATCATTTTCAATCAATCTATCCTTTATCAATACAATAATTTGTGTTAGTAATTTATCTATGCTTTTGAAGACCAATTTTTTTCTTTTCTGTTTGTCGGTTTTTGCTGTTGCCAATGCTCTGATTAACTTCTTATGTCGAGACAATGCAGACTTTTGACTCGAGGTTAATTCCACTACACCTCTCAGTATGTTGTTTGCGATTTCACAAATCACTTTGTTGAAGTCGTCACCTAAATTCGGAATCACTTTTTTCAATTGCTTCTTGTTTAGTTTCGTAAGCATCAAGAGCAACTGTGCATGGCGACTTAGACGTTGCATCTCCGGGATTCAAATGAGAAGATTGTTTTACAAGTTGTAACCTTTTATTTTCTGTGAATCAAACATAAATTACAGTCAACTCGTCGGAAAATATTTTCGACTTTATGCGTTCGTTATCTGTAGTGTTTGCACGGAGATCGATAAATATATATCCAAAAGAATTGTTTTGAACGGCATCATCCAAAGCCTCCTCCAAAAATCTTTTTTTTGTGGGAAACATTTGCTGGTTTAAATATCTAACTTGGGTCACGTCACGAATGCATTTAAATAGAGTTATGTAATGTGCATTTAGACTCAAGGTTCGCATTCCTTTATTGTAAATGTTCTGGGTCAACATGACGATGGATAAATTACAGTGGTGGGATGTTCGAGTAAACAGACTTTGGTAACCGTATTTATCGATTTCATGCATCAAATCGTCTAAGACAAAGAGTTTTCTCGTTTTTGAATCAATGGACTTTATGTCGGGCAAACCTTGACAAAATTTTATTTTACTTTCTTTATCGGAAAAGGTTAACATCCAAGGCTGGAGATAACTATAGAACCAAGAGATGCTTTCCGGCGGTGGATCTATTATGTTATCTACATCTGATATCAATTTCTTTGTCCATTCTGTTTTGCCTGATTGACTTGGCCCTATAGGAAATGTAAATAATGAATTTTAAAATATAGATTTTTCTCTAAAATACCTGAAACGATGATGTTCGCAGGATGTTTTATTATATTCTTCTTCATTTTTTTTTTTTTTTTTTTTTTTTACTGAATCTCTGGAATTATTTTTATTAAATTCTTGAACTGTTGACTGTTCAGGGGTATTCCTTGAATACTAGTAGAATTTTTTATGAATCACCTAATATCGTAAATTGTATTGTTTTGAAATTTGCAAATACTGATTCGACGATCCCCTCCTAAATGAAATGATTGCTGACAGTAATAAGGCAATGTGAAGACAAAGGAAGGTGTGGAATTGGTCTCGTTCGAATGATTCTCTGATTGTTGATGAATGCGTGTCAAAATAATAATTTCGAGTATTACTACAACTGCTATAGTGCTTGCAAAACCAATTCCTTTTGCCCTCTTTCTAAATCTATCTTCTTTTACCAGGTTCCTTATTAGCGTCAAAGGCATGTCTTTCGCTGTTAGGTGTCAGACTTCAAATGAAAATGCATCAGATTATATAACGAGTTAAACCATCACCTTTTTTACAGCTGCCCTACCCCGCCGCCGCCGCCGCCAACCGCCGCACAGCATTGTTAGGTGTCAGACTTCAAATGAAAATCAAGTTTTTTTTTTGTACCATTACCATATTTTATTTTTTATTTTTATTTTAAAAAAAAAAATCATTTTCCATACAAAGATTGTACTAATCTACATAACCAAAGGGGTAAGTGGTGAAAGATCCATCATCTTTAAGCCATCGTTTTACCATCACAAATCTGTAAAGCTTTCTTTCTTCTCTGACATAAACTTTAGCATTCTTTCTAAATATTTTTCTAGGAATGTTTGTTTCGATTTCAATGTTTTCCTTATAATTTGTAACAACATTTTTTATGACTTCAAAATTAATTTTTTGAGAAGTTCTAAAATTCAATGAGATTCCCTTCACTTTAACTACTGTATGTAGATTTCCATCTTTTGTGGAATGTACTTGGAAAGAATAATTTTTAGGAGCTGCACAGATAAAAGTTGTAATGTAAGACCCTGCACCATATTCGCTCAATTCGTCCGTCATCATCCCTAGGTAATTGCCTGTTGGAATCTGATAGAGATCTAAAGGAGAAGTCAAGCAAACTACCGAGTCAGTGTCCACATAGACTGCTCTCTTTCCTAACTTTTCCAGGTAACTATATAGCACCAGTCTTGCTTGCGAAGTCACATATGCTGCGATGGGTACTGAAACGTGTTTGGGACATTCAATAAGATCTGATTTATCTGACCACTGAACTCTTGCAATTTCGTTCATAAAGTTTACAGATTTTATTTTTTTACAATCATCTGCAAACAAGTCAAAGAATTCTTTAGGATGGGAACAGTATGTTACATTGTCAAATTCTGATTTCTGCCCAAATTTTCCGTACAAACTGCAAAGTGCTAATTTCCCAACCGTGCGCAATCCTGCATTCTTTTTAATGTTGTCTTTATCGAGTTCTATTCCTTGATTTTTAAGATAACTTGCAATATATGCATCTTTCTCGTTATCCGTGACACAATCTAGAGGATAACCAGATGCTTCCTGCTTGATTTTCAACCAAATGTTCACAAACTCGGTAAATAACCCAGGGTCACCATTTTCAGGATCATATTGGGTGGTGTTTTCAAAATGCCAGCACTCGTGTAATTTGAGAACTTTGTATCCTAATTCCACAGCTTTAACTAACTCTAAACTGACCCAGGTACCCATTATCGAACGTTCTGATTCCTCATGTCTACATTCCCGAGATTTCTCTATAACACAGGACCTACAGAGAGGGAAAAACAGTCGTTCTTCATATCTCCAAGGAAGGAGAGGATGGAAAAGATTGGAGGGGGGAAGGACTGTCGCTTTGATGAATCCTTGATAACAGGCAATGTCTAAACTTTCGAATTTAGTTATGATTTTTGGAAATTTTATTGGAAATATATAATTTCTCATTATATATGGAAAGAGACTAGTTATGTCCTTGTATTCCAATTTCTGGTCTGTTCTCAAATTACTTTCGGCTATCAGTTGCATACATTCAACCCTACCACCATAATATCCGGATTTTGGCGATATGGGGTCTTGATAGTCGAACTTGGTAACGAATTCTTGCAAGTCAGAATCGCCTCTCATCTCTCTTTCAAACTGGCAGTGCCACATTTCCACGACGATATATCCTCCATCTCTAAAACTCTGGGATTCGAACATTGTTTTCTCGAAAGCCGCTTGCATCGACACTCCTGTATAAGGATTGACTTTGCTCCTTCCTCGAGGGAAACAGAGCTCACACCCATGAAACCCACAACCCAAATATGAATAAACAGTCTTTCTAGACTCTTCATATCCATCGACAAAGTGACCCATGATTCGGACTTCTCCTCCTAAATTGTTTCTGGCATGTAGAATTGATAAGGTAGGATCTCTATTCATCAAAGATTCGATCCACTTGATTGCAATAGCACTATATTTTCTATGAGGTAGAAATCCAGATTGAGAAATCAATCCCAAAGTATCGGGCTTCAGAAATCGCCTACGAAACAGGAGACTAACTGCACTAGGTAGCGTAAAACAGTGAAGTAAGGGGTCCAAACCATCACTATATTTCATAAACAGATCTCGGAATTTCATTACACTCTT
>JAQIXT010002666.1:0-10141 GCA_034700445.1 Stenotaenia linearis | reverse complement strand
AATTAGCACTTAAGGCACTTAGTATCCCACAATGCACCATACCTCTCTCTTAAGTTACGTTACGATCAAGTGTGAACCTAGCATCGCTGCAGCATTGCAGTTATTTGTTGATATATTTTTTTTTCTTCATTATTTCTTGTCATTTCTTAAATTTTTATAATTTATTCTGTAATTTTGCAATTCACAACTGCAGTTTTCTTAATTTTGCCATATCGCAGAAAATTGCAATATCGCAATAAGTAATCGAATTGAACTTTTAGGAAGTTTCAAGAATTGCCCAATTTTCAAAAATGAGTTGAAAAATCAACCTTGAATTCTGAATTTTCAACTGAAATTATTTCAACCAAAAATCAACGTTGTTCAACCAAATTTTGCTACTTTGCTTTTGGAGAAGAATACTTAAACACCAAAATTAGCAAAAAAAATCATTTCCTTCCAGTGTTGTGTAAGCTACCAAAATAAATTATTTCTCAAAACTTGTTCATAATAATAAAATATTTTTTTTAAATAAAAGCTGATGAAAATTAACCCTAAATGTATACACATACTATAAAGAATAGTCTATTTCAAACATGAAATGTCATGATTTTTCTTTTTCTCTAATTGGTTTTAGCCATGGTGACCTATTCATGATACTTTTATGTTCTATCTTTAGCATTTATTCACATTCATACAAAAAAAAAATTCTTAGAATTTCCCTGCAAAGAATGTTTCCCAAACTTTTCTTCCAAAGTTATAGCATTTCTATATTAGAATAATATTTTTGATTCTAAGTTGCATTGCATGCCTTATTTCATTGCTATTCCAATAACTATTTGACTGAAACAAACCCAATTGTTAACTCAACAATGCAAACATACTAGGAAAAAATATCCCAAACCTCTTAAAATCTTGAAATTTGTTTACATGTAAGGAAATATTTCCTTGTACAACATATTCAATCTAAGTCCATCATAACCCTAATGTAAACACAATTTTAAAAACTAATGTACTCAGATCAGCCGAGCAAAAAAAAATTGCAAAATGTTTATATAAAAATAATAATATCCGCAAACAAAAGTGCTAACTTCGATGACTTCCGCAGAAAATTTGTCTATTTTTATTTTTGTTTTGAAATTTTGCAAATATTTTACAAATTTTTTACTAAAATTTTATAGTTTGTGCTATAAAGTGCAAATTTACAACCGAATCCACAACTCAACAGGTCCTCGTTGCTAATTTCCAAACTTCTTTCCTGCATCTGGATTCTTCGATAAAGCCTTTCGCAATCCAGTGCCTTACCTTACACCTTCCCCATCATGTAACAACACATCACCTCCAACTATTCATATCCAACAAGATTCAATGCAATCAGCCCATAATGCCATGCAAACTATCTCAACCCCTCAGACTACATAAATTTAATATCCATTCAATAAATTGCTTTTAAACATCCTATCTTTCAAATAAAAAACAATTATCTTTGAAAATGTCATTAAAAAAATTGTTTCATATTAGCAGACATTTACCAGACAGTTATATTAATAAATTAAACTATGTTAGTTTAAGGTATTTGTCCTCATAGTCAATAGATTCCTGCAGATATGACATTCTGGTTGAAGAAGTTGAAGAAATGTTTGAGTTTCAAGCAGTGCATTTTTTATTGTCTGGATTGTGTTTGATACCAGTTTCGATATTTGCAGATATTATGTTTATTTAAGTGTCGAGTACATATCGCAATATGATTTCGATATTGATATTTATTTATACTTAATTTCTAATAAAAAACTTCGATGACTCGCGCAGAAAATTTGTCGATTTTAATTTTGTTTTGAAATTTTGCAAATATTTTACAAATTTTTTACTAAAATTTTATAGTTTATGCATTAAACTGGCTGAATAACCACAAATTTACAAAAATACAATTGTTTACACACCCAATTATCCATTTCAAAATATTTTCCACCCTTCGACATGAAAAACTGCAACTAGACTACAAAATCACTGTTTTCCAACCCTAAAATAGCAACGGTTCATGCTTCGATTGTGATTAATAACAAGCCGAGTCACCGACCACCTCTCCATCACTAACCGTTGTCTGTACACAGCTTCCGCCGGTCACGCTGTTTATTTTCTTTCATCAAAATTTAATTCCAATATTTTCTTCCGTCATTAGCTCCAACGCCCTTAATGGAGACATGGCTAATTTCTAATCGCTTCCCTCAAAAATTAATCACACCTGTCGACAACTGCACCACTGACCCACTCATCCTAGACAAACAGTTACCTCGTGGACTTACCAAACCACTAATAACTGACTTTACATAACATAATCCACAGTCCTATTTAGGTAAAATGGTCTCTTTTACGGTAAAATGTACTTACTTTCTTCATTTCTACACTAAAACTGCAGATTTTTGGTCAGTTTTCTCAATAACGCAAAAAGTATTGATCTGATTTTTATAATTCTTTAAAGATTAACTATTTCTTAAGAACTTAATCCATTCCAATTGCTAACATTATTAGGATCCACCACAATTTCCAGTAATGTGAAAAAAATGACATTTTTAACTGTTAGCTTAACAGTGACGTCATACAACTGACTTATGAAAACATAGAAATTCTATATAAATTACAATTTCGTGTGTTCTGTTAATACTTTACTTTTCTTGGAATCTCAACAGCATATCCTCACCCCATTGCATTTTTCATCTAGCCCAAGTCTTAACCCACAAAAAGTGGCATTTTCTTCGAAACCCAAGTCGTAAAACCCAAAAAAGTCACTTACTTTTCAACAAGCAAGTCTTAAAACACAAAAAGTAACATTTTCTTCTATACCCATATCTCTACAGGCAGTGAATCCACTATATGCCTCTAGTGTCCATTAAGAAATTGACCCACCTACGTCCACCATTAAATCATTAAATTTCTCAAAACACAAATATCTTGCAGTAATCAGAAGCAAACATATTGTACCACAACCCACCATTTCCCAACCCACCATTTCCCAACCCACCATTTCCCAATCAACAAAATGAAGTTGAAAATCAACATCGAAGCAACGTTGATTCAACGTTAATTTTCAACTACGCGTCGAATCTCGATATAATAAATACCGTTACAATCAATTTTTCGTTACAACGAAATTTTTTCGAATCCCCGTTAAAATGAAGTCCGTTAAAGTAAATCTCGTAAAAATAAAAAATTTTGTTATAACAAAGGTTTGCTCAACATGTTGTTCCTTATAACATTTGTTACAAGATTCAACGTAAAATAATTTCAAAAATCAACATTGATTCAACCACATTCAGCTACTTGGTCCTCCAACTGCGCATGCGCACATTTGGACGTTACCGAAACGCAAAACAATTTCAAATCCCTTTAAAACATTCAACCAAATTTTCCTTTTCACTACCCAATTACCCCAAAACCCCTTTAATCCTCCACCATTAATCAACCCAAACCACATCCCTCAAAAAAAAAACCACTTGACCTATTACACCATTTAACCCTTCAAATCCACCAAGCAACAAGTCAAGACCCCACCTCCACCTTTAACCCCTTCAAAAAACCCCCAAAACCCCCCAAACCACAAAAAACCCAATTCCCCCCACCCCTATCCCCCCAACTTTTTCATCAAATCCACTTCCCAGCCCCCAAACTTTAAAATTTACATTCAACTAAACAAGGGACCATCAACCTTAAGCTGAACTTTGCTAGCTCACTGCTTCTCTCGCTCTTTCTTTCTCTCCTTCTATCTCTCCATCCCTTTCCCTACATACAGGTCCTGGGCTCTTGTGCTACCCGTCTCGCCTCCCTCCTCGGCTCTTACCGCTCGCTTTCTCCCTCCCGCCGAGCCAAACTCCAAACTTGCTCAAGCCATTTGGATGGAGTTTTCATTGATCAGTGGAGTAATGTGTTCCCTGGCATGTTGCCATGGCAACGCTCGCTTAGAGCACATGTATGAGCCTTCAGCAGTTCCTCTCTCGTTCTATCCAAGAGCGATAAGTCGAAAAACTGCCTTACTCGCTCTTCATTTTCCCTCCCCCTCACACATTTACATTAATAAGCTCACAACTCCCACCGCACAAATTGACTAATTGCTTCGATCCTCAACTTTTTAATTACCCCGAATCAAAACTCGACCCTTACCCTTTCCGGGGACAGTTACGTCCACTGGCGTGATTCAGGACGAAATTAAGAGTCGAGTTTTTCGGGTGAAAAAAAAAAATTGAAATTCGGAGGTAGAAATCGGGTGTTTGAAATTTTTTCCAAATCGGGTTAAATCGAGTGTAAAAAATTTAAATTTTTATTTTTTCGATAAAAATGTAACGATAACAGTTCAAAACAATATAACTTCATTGAATAAGCTTTGATAATCAATTAAATGCTAAAATTGAAGCAAAATTAGCCAATTGAGTGTAAAATTCGGTAATTACCGTAAATACCCAAACCCTACTCACAATAGAATTTATAATAAATAAATCTGAGGTGATTAACCGGTTAAGTTTGTTAATCATCTTCTTTGATACTCCGAGTCCTTCAATTATTTCTCATTTTCCTCCATTATTGATCGACTTTTGTGAAAAATGTCGATAATTGCATACAATTTTATTGCTGTGTCTCTTGGACGAAGTCGTCAACAAATATGCATTTTTTTTGGTTTCGATGCCGGAGTTGAAAAATAATTTGGTTGTGTATGTATGTGAATGCTACTTTCATTATTATAACCGTTGTGTTTATTTATTAAAGGCCGCACACTCTGATATAGACGCAGTGAAATTTTGTTAAGTGAATTAAAGGATTCACTTAAATAGAAGATGCAAGGTCAATAAATGGTTCTAAAATAACTGAAGTCTAAACTAGGTCTAAAATAACTCTGAAATAATTGAAGTTGGACTTAAAAATGACTAAAACTGACACAATGGAATGAAATTTCTCAAAAATAATTAAATAGAAGTCTAAAATGACCAAAACAGACCAAAATGGAGTGAAATATGTCTAAAATGAGCAAAAAATGTTTGAAATACATTTAAATAAATGAAATATAAGTAAAATTTGTTCTAAAATGATTAAAATAAGTCTAAAATCTATAAATTTAAAATATCTAGAATAGTTCTAATACACTTAACTAATTAAAACCCACTCTTAGATATCCATCACTATAAGTAACCTTTTTTATTCCCCCAAATCCAACTAATTAGCTTTGTAGTTCATTCTATTAAGCCTAACAGTGTTTGTTTATACACACTTCTGACTATACAGTCACGATATTAAAATTCCCAATATTACATACGGTTGGCTAATTCCACATTCTCTGTAAAATCACTGCGCGTAATTCTACATAATTTCCACTTTTTACCAAGAATGTTTTCATTAATCAAGAACGAAAGTTTGCAGTCCGAAGTAATTAAATCAACTTTAATACTAAACAACTCTTTTAATATCAATTTCTTCTGATTGAATTGATTATCCAATTTTTATGTCATAAAACATTTTTTTTTTAAACAAAAAATTAAATTTTTCTAACTAAAATCCAAAAATATAACAAACCATAATACCAAAAGCAAACCTAAATTTGGTCTAAACTCATCCAAACCCCAAGGTCAAGGACAGTTCAGGTTTTTTCCTTTATTTTTTTCAAAATGGCACCCTACAGCGAGGTTATTAGCACTATGTCAAACCTTGTTGGAGAATGTTCTAGATCATCAACAGAAATACTTCTCTTTTAATTAAAATCTTACACAATACCCTAATATAATTAAATTACATTAAAAATTCACCGAGTAAACAAATAATAATTTAATAATTTCTCCAAATCAATTTTTTCTACTGTTTATGTGCATACCTATCTTTATTATGAACAGAAAATTTGCTACTATAGTTACCAACAAATAGAACAATCATTTTTAGGTCAACCAGCAAATTCACCTTGTTTTTTAAGATCAAAATAAGTTGATATGGATTCAATTTTTATGGCTATAAACTGGGACTGTATAATTAGATGATATAAAACTGTTTTTAAGAGTTTATATAGTGCACTATCTTTAGTTTTTTTTAGAAACTAGCAGCATCTATGAATAAATAATCACAGAAATACCGTTCGTAAGTCATGTAAAAAAATTTTAGCGATTTGTTGGTTTAGGTTTAATCAAATACTCAATAACCAAAATTTAATCACGTGACATAAGTTTGGTTGCCGAATATTTAAATTAATTTAACAGTCGAACCCCATTATAACGAAATGTTAGAAACCACCCAACTAAAAAAATCTACAAAAAATCTATAAAAATTTGGCCGATTTGCAGTTTTTTTGAAGTTTTTCTACAGATTTTCTTTAAATTCCATAGAAAATCTGTACAATATTATTTTTTTCTAAATTAAACTGCAGAAAATCTGTAAATTTTAAAGTAAAACTGTAGAAAATCTAAAAAATCTAAAAAATCGGCCAAAAACCTGCAAAAAAACTTTTAAAAAACTGTAGATACTCTTTAAACTTTTTTAGTTGGGTACGACTTTGATGCAACGTTATAATGAATTTGCAAAATAATTTTGTTATATGTATTGGGTTTTTAGCAAAATGCATTGATATTAAATAAACCAAAAATAAAAATATCTTTACTAAGTTATGTGTGAATGAATGACATTTGTTGATGGTAGTTGGCACCACAGTCTCCACCTGTTCTTATCACAGTTCAAATGTGGGAATGTCAAGTCCATCTGTAATCGGTCTAGGTTAAACTAAGGGTAGTCAAACTCCATGTTGATAAGCATAGGTTTGCCTACCTCACTCAATCCTCACTTCATCAAGCTGTGTCACAGGTCGGCAGTGCCAAACTATTCCATGTCATTATAATAAATTATATGGAAACGGTAGCATTCTATAAACAAACCATTCCACCATGATTTTCCAATTCCGCATTTCTTCAAATACAAACCGCGACCAGTACATTATTGGTATTAGAGTTTTTGCGAAAAACAAAATTTTTGTCTTATAACTTAAAAATTCCATGTTAAATATAAGTTAGATTTATAATTAACAAGGAATTTATAAGTTATAGGACATAAGTTTTGTTCCCCGCAAACTCTCAATTGACAACAGCGAGTTCGTGCAAGTGCATTTCCCATTATAAAGTTATAGTTATGAAGTTATAACCTGTCATAAGACTAATTATTTTTTTTAAAAACTCCTCTTAATGTAGTTATAAAATAACCTATAATAACTTATAATTTTCCAACATGGCGCCTGAAATACATTTTCCCATCTCAGATACTAAAATTCATATATTAATAATATAATTCTCTCTAGACTAACTTAAAAACAACTTTAAAAACAATTTTTATATTAAATTTTTTAATATCTCCCCAATTTTACTTTCTACCCTTTATGTCCACTTCTGCCACATTTAGCCAAGTGACATGTGGCCTTAGTAGCCCTACCTGAAGTTAGCCACAAACTTAATACAATCTAACAACAGTCCAACATTTCAACAATGAAGTCCTGCAGTTCCTGTAAACACACCCACATCACTGTATTCACCAAATTCCACTTTGAAGTAATAAACAAAAATAAGAAAAAGAAAAAAAGAAAATTCTTTGAAACCATTAAGACTTATTAATCCATTTTTTTCCTTGAGCAAATGCTCACTTGAACTTTTCTGCAGATCTCAATAATTCAATCTTCCTAACTGTTATTCAGAGGCAGGATTGAGCCAAGTGCTTCTGCTTTGCACTCCAAACAACTGGTTTGAATCTCCATTTAATCCTTTCAACTGCTGTTTGTCTTTATCAGCAACAAAGGCTAGTTAAAGTGCCCAAAACTAAGCAAACTCAACAAATATCCCTTTGTTTGTATTATCCTGCAAAGATATCCAAATCCAACTGCAAGTACTTTAGTCCTTGTCCCGGACTAGTAAAGTCTTCGAAAGTTGAAGTATGAGCAGTAAATTAACTCCTGAGAGTAATCACAGGAAACACCCAAGGAAATATGATCTGAATCATGCTTTTTGACTTGGGAAATGGCAGCTCTTGACGCGCCTTAGCTGCAAGCTTGATCCAGATAGTGTTCCTTAATCTTTGTTCTTGGCGTTATCCTTTTACTACAAAGTGACTATAAATCGCTGTCAATAAAAACAGCTAGCAAACCTACCTTGCGGAGTCTCGATAAAACATACCCCATTACTGGTGTAAAGGGGTAGAGATTCGTTACAACAAACTCAAAGGGATCAGAAAAAATCTTCCGTACAACAAGATCAATTATAACCAGTAAGGATTCAAAAGATCAAAGATCAAACAGATCTAAGTCAAAATGAAAATTTTGCAGATCAAAACATACACGTTAAACAAGCGTAAAAAACCTTAGATAAAATTATCATCTGGTGTATGTGTACCAACCTTAAAATAAGGATTCAAAGGTAACTGATGGAGATATCCCTATCGGCCTACGGAAGGATCATACCACTGACGCCTGTGCCCATGTCCAACAAGTTTGCTCAGAATGTCAACGGAAGCGTGATCAGTAAGTACAGTGATAGTTTTTAAAAAAAACTTCACGCTTTACTATTGGTAGCCATTGTTCAATTGAGAAGTTTATTTTGACCACAATTTGGGAACTCAGTTCGCGGATTAAGTTTGAAACTCAATCCGTTGATCTGATTCTGTTCATATAGGCAGTGGATCTAAATCCAAACCTGTGAATCTACATCCAAACCTGTGGATCTGCATCCAAAACTATGTGTGAATGGGTATAAGGAAGTACAGAGTTGACTGTTTGAATTTTATACTTGGCTGCTCATTCGATCAACCAATGATGAATCACTTCTTTCAAAATAAAATTCGATTGGCCGCTGTAAACACCATTGAGTTGGTACAAAGTCATTACTTTTATACTTTCCTACTTGGTATTTGCTAGTGAGAAGTAATGTGAAGTAAGGACAAAAGCTTCTATTTGCATAGTTGTAAGCAGACTATAACCGTATAAAGCTTTTCTTGTGATTTACCACTCATCACCAAAAAGGTCCTCATCACTATACACCAAAAGTAGATTTACCCTACTTCTGATAAAACTAACTTTAGTGAATAAATCCATTTTTCAACTAAATACTTTAAATTTTTAGAGTTAGTTCGTCAATTGCTTTAATGCTAAAATTAGATGTCATTCATTTCTCCAATATTACTCTAATTTCAAGCTAATACTTTAAAACTTAATTTAAAATATTTAAAAAATGGCTTGCCAGAAGATTTGCATTAAAGCAGAATTTACAGTATTTAGATAATAATAAGTTTGACTTTTTCCTCAGTTTAAATCATATCACCCACTCTGTACATATTAAGTCTAGTGGATGACCGACGCCCACCAAAATTCCCCAAATCCCTCTAGTGACCACAAGTGTCTCTTGTGACGAGACACTTTTCCTTCAAGGCATCAAAAACTCACCAAATTGTTATTTCACCCTCTAATTTGGCATCACTTGCTACTACAATCCTCGATCCTTTTATCACTTACACGAATCACTACACTTCCTTAAACCCAACACCAGAACACAAACAATCTCATTTGGTCTTCGTCTAACATTATTTCCAATATTGTCACCAAATCCAATACATTTCCTCCTCCATCCCTATTTCCATATCAAACCATCGACACTTCCCGAAACTACATCTCTTGCCTCACACCAAGTCGAGATATTGCATCGCCAACAAGAAACTTGCATCGCCCATTTCCAAAACTCATAAGGGGAAAAGCAACCTGATACATTGCTAAATTTCTTATAAAGCTATAATCAAGATAACAAACAGCAGGCAAAACTTGCTAATTTAACTTTTGTCTTTCGACTTAACTTTTGCTCTTGACCTTGTTGACGCGAACTTACCGAATACGACTGCCGGTTACTACAAAGCGAGGCAATTATACTTTCAACCTCGCACCATAAACAATCCAGATTTTAGTCAAATGATATTAAACATCATTTCCACTTACTTCGACTAATCCTGCTCGCTTTAAGCCTCGACAGGGATTCTGCTTCCCGAGATTTCAGCGCCGGCCAAAATAGCTTAATGTTTGACTAAAGTACTGGGGTGGTATCCACAAAAACTAGCCTAAGTTTTTGCATAAGTCAAAACTTAAGAATTTCGTACGCAAAATCTTAAGTAAACTCATTGT
>JAQIXT010002665.1:0-10154 GCA_034700445.1 Stenotaenia linearis | reverse complement strand
ACCACAATTGAGTCTGCGGAAGGTCAAGAATACTTTGCATTCCTAGGAATCCCGTATGCCGAAGCACCGACGGGAGAACGACGGTTCAAGGTCAATAACACACCCAGTTTTGAGAATAAGTTTTATAGTTTCCTTCATCTTTGTAGGCACCTGTTGCTAAGAAACCATGGCATGAAAATGGAATTTTAGACGCCAAACAAGATGGATCAGTTTGCATTCAGGAGGATTTCATGTCAAACACAATTATTGGCACTGAAGATTGTTTGTTCGTAAATGTTTTTACCAAAGATGTAATATTTAGTGTTTTTTAAAAATAATTATATAATTATATAATTTTTTATTTGCTAGTATTTGTCTGAAAAGAAGCATCCAGTGATGGTATGGATTCATGGAGGTGGATTCACGCTTGGTCATAGTAGTAGTTGGATGTATGGACCGAGCAGATTTATCGCCGAAGACGTCGTTGTTGTTTCTTTCAATTACCGGTTAGATTCCTTGGGGTTTCTCAGTACTAATGATGATGCATCACCTGGCAATTACGGGTTATTAGATCAAGTTGAAGCATTGAAATGGGTCAAAGCAAATGTTGATTATTTCGGAGGAGACGCGAATCAGATTACCTTATTTGGTCAAAGTGCTGGCAGTGCTAGTGTGCTTTATCACACTTTATCTCCACTTTCTGAAGGTAGATTTTTTGAAACGATGTGTAAATGAAAGATAATTAAGTGATTTTTCGTTTTAAGGTTTGTTTCATAAAGCCATAGCGTTAAGCGGAACTCCACTGTGTCCTTGGGCTTTTGAGAAAAAACCTCAACATTGGGCTGACAAGTTAGGGAAAATATTAAATTGTCCTCTGAATCATCATGAACTTGTAAATTGCCTTCGTGAAATTCCTGCTTTTGATATCATCAAAGCGGCAGCACCATTGAGAGTAATTAATTGACAAATCTATTTACAAGTTAGTATTTATACTTAGCGTTTATAATTGTCTAGAAACAAGTGTGTATTCCATTTCCACCTGTTGTGGATGGGCAATTTATTACTGCAGAACCGCAAAAAGTATTTGAAGAAGGTAAAATTAAGAGCAAAGTGCCGTTGCTGATGGGAATTGTAAAGAACGAAGGAGCGGGGATGTATGGATGTAAGTTTCGTTTCTTATATTATATTCACACGTTATTTATAAATCATTACTTTATTACAGTAATCGCGAAAAAACTTCTAAAATATTCAGAAGAGATCTTGAAAGAGTTTATTAGAAAAGCCATTAATTATGAAGAAGATATTCCAGATGTTATTGACTTAGTCAAACAAAAATACATGAAGAATTATGATGTTTCTAACAAAGTGGAGTTTGCTCATGCTATTTCAGAAGTAAAAATTGCAAATCAAGAGTGTATTGAGATTCAAAATTACTTTGTTTTTGTTTAGGTTTTTGGTGACTCGATGTTTGATGTGTGTGGTTTTGAGACCGTTAAACATCTAACTAACGCTGGCGTTAAAACACAATATTACACTTTTGATTTCGCAGCTAATTACAGTATCATAAATATCTTGGGAATTAAAGAATACTTGGGTGTTGCTCACGGAGATGAATTGTGGTACCTTTTTGATGGTAAACTCTTCAATAATTTTATGAGGAGTGAGAAAGTCAAGCAGATTGCGACTAAATTGGTTAAATTGTTAACTAATTTTGCCAAATTTGGGTAAATATAAAATTAAAGAATTTAATTTAATATGGTGTTTGATGTTATTTATCTAATTACAGAGATGCGACTCGTGATGAGGACGTCAAATGGCCTTTGTCTTCACCAGGAAACATTTTAGTTTACCACATAAACGAAGAAAATCACGTAGAAAAATATAATCCCGACGATGATCCGAGGACAGATGTTTGGTTGAAAACAGTTCCTGAGATTATTAAAAATTTTGAAAACAAAAAAATAAAAACCGAATTGTAGTTTTGTTTTAAAGAGTGTAATTTTTATTAAATTTTACATTTGTATCAGTATTAGTATTAAATAATTTCTGATAAGCATTTTTAATTTAAATGACATTTAAATCAAACTCAAATTTGGCGCGGAAAAAATCAGCTGATGACGCTATGTTGAATTTTAACTCAACTTGGCTGCGATTGGTTATTGTAAAATATTGGCTCTCATTGGTGGATATATTTTGCACTCCCAAGCGCAAACAAATTCACACGAAACACAACCTCTGGTGACACACTGGCATTTATCCAAACAATTGCAATTGATAAACAAAGTCAAAAATGGCTGGTCTACGCGATTCGACTGTAGAAGTAAATTTTCTGTGCCAAAGATGTTGTCAACCCATCAGACTCGAGCAATCGTACGGTTCTTTAGACGAACGCATTATCAGTGAACTATCAGGTAATGAACACGAGAAAAACATCAAATTAAAAATGTTGCATCATTTCTTTATTTACTAAATTCCAGCTCCGTTAATTTCGAACACCGACAGCACCGAAGCGCTTCATTTATTTCCCACTGACATTAAAGTAAGAAAAATGAGCAAAAAGAAAATTATTTTTCAAAAATTTTAATTTATTTTATTTCAATCAGGTTTTAGATGACAATTCAAGACTTACAGATATTTCGAGGAAATTCGTGCCATCGATGAAGTAATCAAAGAATTTCTAATTTTATAAATTGATTTTTATTTTTATTTTTTTTATTTAGGTTGACTGACAGTGGCAATGGTTTTATGATGGTAGGAGACACTGGAGGTGACAATTCGGATAAATTAAGTCAACATTTAAGGGTAAATTTAAACTATAATGAATAAACAATTGATTATAGGTTTTTGTTTTGTTTTGTTTAGGTGATGAGCGAATTGTTCGATATTGTGTCTGAAGAGTCTGAAATTGATCATCCACTGTGCGAGGAATGCGCAGACGCATTATTGGATCGGATGGATCAGGAATTAAAACTTAAAGAAGACGAGTGTAAAGATTATAGAGAATTTCTCGATCATTTACTCGCGTCTGACGAAGAGGATGCGGAAGAACTCGAGGAAGAGTTGCAGAGGGTGCGTTTTATTTTAAAAATTAAAAAGTTTTCAAATTGAAAAATTTTAAATGTTTTATGAATAGTTGCGAGAAGAAGAAGAGAATTTGAAACAACAGTTGGAAGAGGTGGAAGTTGAGCAGAAAGAGTTGACTAAATCTCTCGAGCAATACCAAAGTGAATTGGATCAACTCGAACGCGAAGAAGTGCGGCATTTGAACGAAAACTGTAGTTACAAAAGAGAAGTTTTGTTATTCGAAGACGAGCAACGAAGTGTGGATAATCAATTGCTCTACGCACAGACTCAGTTACAAAAGTTGCGTGGAACTAACGTTTTTAATGCAACGTTTCACATTTGGCATAACGGACACTTTGGAACTATCAATAATTTTCGATTGGGAAGGTTACCAACCGTACCGGTATAGAAAAATCACAAATTCAATGAAAATTGCTTCAAAAAATTAAAATTTTGGGGTTTTTAGGTCGATTGGAATGAAATCAACGCTGCGTGGGGACAAACTGTTCTTTTACTACATTCTTTGGCTAAAAAACTTAATCTTACATTTCAACGGTACAATTTCGGAAAATTTATTGTTTTTTTTTTTTTGAAATTATATTAATCGAAATTTTATTTTTATTTATAGATATCGTTTAGTTCCGTACGGAAATCACTCATTTCTAGAATCCTTGGCTGATAATTCAAAGGAATTGCCTTTGTATGGATCGGGAGGAATTCGATTCTTTTGGGACACGAAGTAAAATTTTTTTATGAATTTTTATTTTTTTAATTAATTATTTAATTTTTTAGATTTGACCAAGCTATGGTCGCTTTTTTGGACTGTCTTCAGCAGTTTAAAGAGGAAGTAGAAAAGGGAGACAAAGCATTCTGTCTTCCGTATAAAATGGACAAAGGGAGAATTGAGGATAGTTCTGGAGGATTAACGTATTCCATAAAGTAATTATTTTTTTGTAATTTGAAATTTTGATTATTTATTTTTAATTTTTTTAAAGGATTCAATTCAATTCCGAGGAGCAGTGGACAAAAGCTTTAAAATTCATGTTAACTAATTTAAAATGGGGGTTAGCATGGGTGTCTGCACAGTTTAATAAATAATTTAATTTTGTTAATTCCATATTGTGATATGTGTTGTAATAAAGAGATGTAAATAGTAAAGTTTTTTTTTTTTTTCTGTTTTCTGCCATTTTTTCAAATTGAAATTGAAATTTTATTTAGCCAGAGTTGTCAGATTCTAAAATTGAAAATTTTTTTTAATTAAAAAGTGATTGAAACAGCTTTTTTGAGGGCGAGATGGGTTGTTTCATTTACATTTACATTTTAATCAAACAGTATTAGAACAACAAAAGAAAAAATAAAATATTCGAACAGTAAGTGCAATAAAATGGATTAAATCCTTTTACGATTTTTAAGCAATTTTTAAATACAGTTCAATTTTGTTCAATTTTTTTCATCGAATTATTTTTTTCTGGCTTATTTACCCTGACGTATATGACCAAATGACTCGTTATGTGCATGCGCAGTCGGCGTCCATTTTCGCCTCCATTTTGAATTTGGTCGTCGTGCGCTCGTAATTCCGTCTTTTTATTCTGCGTTTACAAACCGAAATGAGTGAAAACGACGAAAATGTTGACACCGAAGTGGCAACCGAAGTTTCACAGAAAGAAGAAAACGACAGGAAAAGAAGAGAAGAAAGGGAAAGAAGACACAGACGTCGTGATGAGCGGGAAAAAGACAGAGCGAGAGAAAGATCTCACAGGCATTCTGATGTCACTTCTAAAAGAAAAGACAGAAGCGACGAAAATGACGACGACAGAGAAGAAAAAGAAAAACCTCCAAAGAAAAAGAAAATTTCTCCGGAAGAAGAAAATCTCTTAACGAGAACTGGAGGCGCTTACATTCCACCTGCCAAACTGCGATTATTACAAAGCCAAATAACTGACAAGACCAGGTAATTAGTGTCACGATCTACCTCGATAAATCACATTAATAATTATTCTTTTTTTAAAAAATATAGTACTGCCTTTCAGCGATTTGCGTGGGAAGCGCTAAAGAAAAGTCTGAATGGATTAATCAACAAAGTCAACGTTTCAAACGTTTCCATCATCATTAGAGAATTATTTCGAGAAAATGTTATTCGGGGGAGGTAAATTAAGAAAAAATTATCCAAAAAATTTGTTGTTTATTTATATTTATTAATATTTTACTAGGGGTTTACTGGCACGTTCGATTTTACAAGCTCAAGCTGCGTCGCCGACGTTTACGCACGTTTATGCGTGTTTTGTTGCGATTATAAATTCAAAGGTAAGTTTTAATATTATTTTTAAAAATTAAAAAAATAATCGATTAATTTTTTTTCCAGTTTCCACAAATAGGGGAATTGATACTTAAAAGGTTGATAATTCAATTCCGTTTGGGATACCGTCGTAACGACAAACAACTTTGCCTTTCATCGACCCGCTTCATCGCGCATCTTGTTAATCAGCAAGTTGCGCACGAACTTCTAGCGCTTGAAATACTCACACTGCTACTGGAAACCCCCACAGACGACGGAGTTGAAGTCGCTATAGGTTTTTTGAAAGAAAATGGGATGAAATTAACGGAAGTAACACCGAGAGGAATGAATGGTAAGCGAATTTGTTAATTATAAAATTCAGTTTTTCACACAATTTTTATTTTTTTTCATTAGCTGTGTTCGAACGCTTGAGAAGCATTTTGCACGAGGGAAATTTAGACAAACGAGTACAATACATGATCGAAGTCATGTTTGCCATCCGGAAAGATAAATTTCTGGATCATCCGATCACGATTTCAGAATTAGACATCGTTGAAGAAGCGGACCAATACACACATTTGATGAAACTCGATGAAACGATGGATCCGGAAAACATGCTAAGTAAAATAAATTTGGTTCATGAGCTTGAATTACAAATTTATTAAATTTATTGAATATTTTAGATGTGTTTAAACACGATACGGAATACGAAGAGACCGAAGAGAAATACAAAGCGATCCGCAAAGATATTTTGGACGAAGCGAGTGAAGACGGAAGTGGCGATGAGGATGAAAGTGGAGATGACGACGAGGAAGACGAAGAGGACGAGGATCAAGATGGTTTGTTTACAGTTGAAATACAAAGTTTTGTTTACTAAAAATTGTTGATATTTGCAGAAAAAGAGAAACTCATCATCGACAGCACGGAAACGAACTTGGTGTCGTTGCGGCGAACGATTTATTTGACAATTCAGTCCAGTTTGGATTTCGAAGAGTGTGCGCATAAGCTGTTAAAGATGGAGCTGAAACCCGGGCAGGAAAGCGAGTTGTGTCACATGATCTTGGATTGCTGTGCTCAACAAAGAACATATGAAAAGTTTTTCGGATTGCTTGGACAGGTGAGGAATTTATGAAATTTATTTTAATTTGTTGAAATTTATTTAATTTATAATTTTTTTTAAACTTTTTTAGAGGTTTTGTCAGCTGAATAAAATTTACGTGACGCCGTTCGAGCAAATATTCATCGATTCGTACGATACAATTCATCGATTAGAAACAAATAAATTACGGAATGTTGCGAAGTTTTTCTCGCATTTGTTGTACACTGATGCTATTGGCTGGATGGTAAGTTCTAATAATTTTAAAAAATTAAAAAAATTAAGTTGATTATAATTTAATTTAATTTTTTTAAGGTTTTGTCACACATTCGGCTGAACGAGGAAGACACAACATCATCAAGCAGAATTTTCATTAAAATTCTATTCCAAGAGTTGTCTGAATACATGGGGTTGCCGAGATTGAATGAAAGATTAAAGGACGCGTAAGTGAATTTAATATCAAAGTGATTTTGTGTTAAATTTAAAGGAAATTTTTTAATTTCTGAAAATTAGGACACTACAAGAGGCTTTCGAAGGTTTGTTTCCAAGAGACAACCCAAGAAATTCCCGATTTGCTATCAACTTCTTCACTTCCATCGGTTTGGGAGGTTTAACGTAAGTTTTTAGTGTGAATTGACCGTTTTGTTTTGTAATTTATTAACAAATGCTTTGATTGTAGGGACGAGTTGAGAGAACACTTAAAAACGCAGGCAAAACCACCGGCACCGACGGTTCAACCTACTGAAGTAGAAGCGCCTTCGTCACCAGAAGAATCGTCCAGTGAATCTGAAGATTCAGAGTCGGATTCAGATTCTTCGGACAGTTCGGGAAGCTCGGAGTCGGAGCCCGACAAACCAGTTTCGAAAAATCGGAAAAACAAATCGAAAATGACTTCCAAACATTCCAATAAGAGGAAGAAAGAGGAGAAAAGCAAGGAGAAAAAGAAACACAAACAAGACAGACGAGAAGAGCGTGAAAACAGACGAGAAGAACGTGAAAACAGACGAGAAGAGCGTGAAAACAGACGAGATGAACGAGAAAACAGACAAGACGAAAGAGAAAATGGAAAATCACGGCCAGAAAAACCATCGAAAGAGAAAAGTCACAGAAACGAGAAGAAAAAGCACGAGAAAGTGCGTCATCAGTCACCAAAACGAAGATCTAGAAATTGATTTTTATGAAATTGTGAATTTGAATTGATTTTTTAATACTTGACATGCGATTCCTGCCTTAATAAACGTGTAGTAATGTGTAATGTAATGAATTGGGTCAAAAATAAATAAATTTTATTTAAGTTTATAGAATTTTTATCCACATTTACATTAATTTTATATAAGCTTTTCATTTTATTATTTGCAACTTGGAAACTCGCACGCGAAGGCGTCGAAACTCTTATGCAATTAAAATAGAGTTGTCACTAAAGGGTGATTGAGGTTTAAAGGAAAAGGTTGGGTAATTTGCCGCGTTTTGCCACTTTTCGGTGTTAAAAACCACTTTCCTCTTTACTAACACGAAAAATGACATTCCAAAACGACTTCATATTTAAAAAATATTATTTTAACGCGTAATTTTTCCCCAGATTTCAACCCCTTCTTTTAAATCCATACCATCAATGTTAACACACCCACACCCAAGTAAGGGTGGGAAGGCGCACAAAAAAACGAAACGTATCGTTAAAAGACGAGAATAAACACAAAACATAACTTTATTTCAATTAAAACACACTCATTTCAACTAATAACAACTGGTTTTCACTTAAAACAAAACTTTTGAAAGTTTTAACACAAACTTTTTTCCGGCGAAACACCGGGTTTTCGCGCGACTCAAATTATGAGGTTACCGCTGCAAGCAAGAAGCGAACCGCTTGGCGTGCGACATCACCAAGCGTTCGGAGCAAGAAATTGTCGGTCAAATCGGCTCATCGGGGAAGGTAAACACATTTGATCGCTTCTTCACTCCACTTCCTAAACGCCAGCAATCTAACTTTACCCGAAAGACGGGCATTACGCTTGCACAGACACCTGACGCTAAAGGGGGCTCAAGGAGAATTTGGGGTGGATAAATATGGCGACCTGATGGCGTCACGGAGGGAAATAGCTGGGCGTGTAAGGGTTGAGATTCCCCTTCACCCATCCCGATCCCTATGTTGGACACTCGCGACGGTCGAGGGGAGTTTGGAAACGTCTTATTTCCACTTTTAACGAGGTGGGTATCTCGTTTTCAAGTGTCCCAGGCCACGAGGGGGGTGAGTCGGCTGATGCGGAAGGGCTGGGCCTAACTTAGGCCTAACTGAGGAGTTGATTACGTAATGATGGAACGCAAGGACAGGGTTCAGAACCCCAGATCGTACGTCGAGGAGCGAGTTTTGGTCGCAAACGCCGATCTAAGAGGTTTTCGTGAGACGTGAATATTGTTGAGTCGTCATGATAAGTACGATTTATGACGTGTTACTTTTATTGTAAAGGGTTTTGTAATCGACTAAATCCTTTCAAGGATGAGGGGTTTTGCTATTTTATTGCCAGTAGCCGCTTTATCTGTTAAGAAAAATGGATTTTCGGTTCATATTTTTGCTTGTTTGCTTGTTTTTATTGCTTCGTTTGGGTTTATCGAGTTTGTGTGGTGTGTGTGAGAGTTGGTGACGTCACCGTGTTTACCCATACAAATTTTTGGCGAGTTTGGAGAGCAGTTATGTGGGTTTTTATGCATTCGGGTGAGGTTTGATTCGAGAAATGTCGATCTAGATACTAACTAGGCTAATAAAGGTAATAAAAAGTGATTTGAGATGAGTTTAAAAGAAGAGTAATAAATTTTTTTTGAAAAAATTTAAAAAACGTTAATGATTTATGCGTAGTTAAATCAATTCGGCAGTTAGGGTAGTTTAAAAGTTACGTAACTTGTTTAGGTGCCGTCTTATTTTTTTTATGAGCCAAGTTCAAGGTTATTTTTCAATTTCCTACTCTAATCAGATGAGTTAGCTTGGCCTTAATGTATACATGTACGTTTAGTAAGTGTGTACTGCGGTGGTTTTGTTTTTTGTGGGGAATTGTGGGTAAATATAGAAATTTTTTGATTATAAAAATTTTTTAATAAAAAAATTTTTTTTTTTAATTGGGTGATTTTTAAATTGAGACGGGGGATAGAGTTTGTGCACCGGAAACGTTAATCGGGGAAATACGTTATAGAAATGTGAATTTTTAGTCGTTGAAATCTGTGTATTGGGTGGTTTGGTTTACTCGTTAATTTATCAAATGAAATTTTATGCTTGTGATTTAATATTATAGTTTTATAGTGGGTTAAAATCCATTCCGAATTGATATTGAGTTATTTTTAAATGATTTTTTTATTGGTTTTGAGTGAAAAATGTTAGGAATTTAACGGGAAAGGGTTAAAGTGGAAGTTGGAAGGTTTTTATGGGTGGAAATTGGTGGAAGTTGGAAGGTTTTTTGGGTGGAAATTGGTGAAAATTAATGAAAAATTGGGTTTTATGAGTGAAAATTGATGACAAATTGGGTTTTTTGATGGAAATTGGTGAAAATTGGTGGAAAATTGGGTTTCTTAGGTGAAAATTTGTGAAGTTTAATGAAAAATATAGGAAATTGAGAAATATAAATTATATTTTTCGAAAATAACCCATTTAATATATGAAATAATAAAATGACGGCTCTGAATGGGTAAAAAGGGAGGAAGTGGAATGAAAATATCTGAGCCACCTGTTGCATTATGTAAAAATCCTCGTCCCCT
>JAQIXT010002664.1:0-10155 GCA_034700445.1 Stenotaenia linearis | reverse complement strand
AAAAAAAACTAAAAATTTCAATTTTTTTTTCAGACCAAATCAAGATTAAGCTTGGAATCGTCAGATTCAGTCAGCACACAAACAAACGCATCAGTTGCTGTTAGAAATGAACAAGAAACTGAAATCGAGGCACCGGAAAGAGAAAAAATCGAAGAATTTGTTCGAAAAATCCCACAATTCGTCAGACCGTGGGTTTCGCGAAGACAAAGCGGAATTCCAAGAGACATTTGTGCGTTTTTGTCGAGTTTTCCACCGATTTTGGACAGATGGAACCAACCGGTGACGATAATCGAGTCGGGAAATGATGAAACGATCGATTTTTTTGCCGAAGAAAAGGATTCGTTGAAGAGAAACGATATTGTTGTCCAGTTTTTAGCTTTTCGAAGGTTATTTTTGAGTTTTTTTATTGATTTAGATTTTTTTATTGATTTAGACCGATATTTTAACTATTTTTTGTGTTTTAGTTTGATGTTTTGACGATTTTTTTTGTTTTTATGTTCTATATCGAAATATTTAAATTTTCTAATGTTATACATCGATATTTTGAATTTTTTTCTGTTTTAGATCGATAATTTTATTATATAACGTGTTTGATTTTTTTTCCCACTTTTATATCGATGTTTTGGAATTTTTTAAAATTTTTCGATCGATTTTATCAATTTTTTCACATTTTTGACCGACATTATGAATTATGAATTTTTAAAAAAAATATCGGTCCGATATTTAAATATTTTTAGATTTTTAGGCCTAATTTTACTCATTTTCACATTTTTAATTTTTTTTTTCTATTTTAGGTCAAATCGCTCAATACCAACCCGCGCCATTATGATTTCCTGCCAATTTTTCAAATTCGACCTCCATTTTACCCAAAGGTAAAGCACACGGCACTAATCGAAGAAGAAAATGACATTTTCAACACACTCGTAGTTTGATTTTATCGCTGGAAGACTCGAACGAGGAATTATGCGCTCTGAAACCGTCGGAGAACACAAATTCCACACAAATCGCAGAAGTAAAATTTAAAAAAAAATTTTTTTTTTTTACTTTTAGTCGATTTTCAATTTTTTTTTTTTTTTTTTTTTTTTTTAGGTTCGATTTGTTGTTGATCGTTGGACACACAAAACGCATGTGGAATTGATCGAATATTTGTCGAATTTTAATTTGTATTTTGATGTGTTCGATTGCGAGTCGCAGTTTTACCTCGGGCAGTGCTCGGCACCTTTAAAAGTATTTTTTTTTTTTTTTTTTTTTTTTTTTTTTTTTTTTTTTTTTTTTTTTTTTTTTTTTTTTTTTTTTAATTTTGCGATTTTGCGATTTTTTAGAATTTGTGTCGATGTGGTCGCGAAGCCGTCGAAACGACGCTGGAGTTGGAAGTTGTGTTTCCGGTGGAACCGCATCCGAGCAATGTAGTTCAAGTTGGAAGTAGAAGTGGAGAGATTTGTGGCTGGTTGTATTGTCGGTTGGGAAATATCGGACAAACGGGTGATGCGAGTGAGTGACATGTCGGTTCGCAATTTGTTATTTGATTTGTTTACTTTGTCGGAAATTTCTCTTTAAATGTTATAAGTTTTTGTCGATTTTTAATTTTTTTTTGTCAAATTTTTAATTTTTTTTTGTCGATTTTCAATTTTTTTTGTCAATTTTCAATTTTTTTGGGTCAATTTTTAATTTTTTTTTGTCGATTTTCAATTTTTATTGTCAATTTTTATTTTTTGTGTGTCAATTTTCAATTTTTTTTGTAAATTTTCAATTTTTGTTGTCAATTTTCAATTTTTTTGTTGTCAATTTTTAATTTTTTCTGTCAATTTTCAAGTTTTTTTTGTCAATTTTCAAGTTTTTTTTGTCAATTTTCAATTTTTTTGCTTATTTATGTTAATTTATTCAAAAATTAAAATTCAACATTAATTAATATTTATTTTACGTTGCGAATCCACAAAACTAACATTTTGTAATTAATTTTTTTTAACTTTTATTTTTAAATTTTCAGTTGAGAAGTTTATAATTTCACCGACAGTTGTGAAATCGGAGACCCGGATGAGCGATGTGACTTTGAACCACGTGATCAAAGCTCGTTCTTTAAGAGACGTTCGAAGCAGGGAAAAGGATGAGAACTGGGAAGAGAAATTACGAAAATTGAAACGAATGGAAATAGTTCGAGCTGCACGGTCGAACGAAAATGCAATTAAATTACCTAAAGTATGTTATATGGAAAAATTTGAAAAATTATTTTAAATTTTTTTTAAATGGGAAAATAATTAAAAATGTGATCTAAAGTTTTTTTTTGAGCTAAAATAAGCAAAAGTTGTAGTGTTGTTTAGTTTTAGACTTAAAAATTATGTAAGAGTCTAGAATTCGACATTTTAGATCCAAAAAAGTCTAAAACTCGCCACTTTAAGCCAAAAATAAACAAAATTTCTTATTCTACATCAAAATATAGTCTAAAATCGACATATTAGTCTAAAATATTGTCTAAAATCGACATTTTAGTCTAAAATATTGTCTAAAATCGACATTTTAGTCTAAAATATTATCTAAAATCGACATTTTAGTCTAAAATATTGTCTAAAATCGACATTTTAAGCCAAAAATCAATATTTATGTCTAAAATTGACATTTTAGGTCAAAATATAGTCTAAAACTCACCATTTTAAGCCAAAAATACACAAAAATTCTCATTTAAGGCCAAAATTTGCTTTAAAATCGACATTTTAGGCCAAAAAAAAACATCTAAAACCGCCATTTTAGACCAAAAATAATTTTAAAAAAACTATTCGAGGTACCAAAACATCTAAAAAAAATCACAAAACCAAAACTAATTTTTCCATTTTTCCATTTTTTCAGCAACGAAGCCTAAAAACGATCCAATTATGGCGCGAGGAGAAAAAACACGAATCGATCGTCGAAATCCTTCACGAAAACCTCACAACTCATCACTCGATGAACCTCAATTTGGGCCACGTTGGGTTTTTGGAATTTGATCTCCAAAATCCGTTTCCGAACCCCATAACCGTCGCCGTCGAGATCGACGACCCCGATTTGAAGTTGGTGACGTCATCGGTCGAGTGGGAGTTGCTGAAACGGTCGAACAAGATGACCGGAAGCGCCGAAGAAGGTTTCGTGTCGCACGATTCCGTCCAGAATGTCGATCAGATTTTTCTGCACGCGAATGAAAGGGTTAATGTGCCCTTGAAGTTGCAGTGTTTTGATTGGAGGGTTGGGTATAAGGTATTTTGAGATATTTTTAGTCTAAAATGAGCTTTTGTGTGGCTAAAATTGTCTAAAATTGGATTGTTCATGTCTAAAACAGTCTAAAATGACTTAAAATTGTCTAAAATGTCATTGGTTTTGGCTAAAACAGTCTAAAATGTCATTGTTTTTGGCTAAAACAGTCTAAAATGACTTAAAATTGTCTAAAATATCATTGTTTTTGGCTAAAACAGTCTAAAATGTCTATATTATTACTTAAAATTATCTAAAATATATTATTTAGGTCTAAAATAATATAAAATGCGTTTTTAATGCCTAAAAAAGCTTAAAATGGCATCATTTGTGTCTAAAATGTGCATTATATGACTTAAAATTGTCTAAAACAGTCTAAAACGCGTTTTTAATGTCTAAAAAGGCTTAAAATGCCATTGTTTACATCTAAAACAGTCTAAAATGTGCATTTTATGACTTAAAATTGTCTAAAATGTCATTATTTGTGGCTAAAACAGTCTGAAATGGCTTATATTTCTATTTCAGGCATCTAAAAATGAAGAAATCTCGAGACCGGTCAAGACCCGAAAACAAATCCGAGTGAAATTCATCTCGCACACCAAATCCATCATTTCCATACTAATTTTACACGTTAACGTGCATCATCCATTGATAGAAAGGAGTTTTGTGTTTTTTCAAGACGCTGAATCGAAACTACAGAGATGTATTCAAATTCCGCCGCTCAATTTTAGTCATGGTAAAAGTTTTAGAAGTTTTATAATTTTTTTCTATAAAAATTGATTTTTTTTTTCTTAGATGATTTTGTGGTTGGAAATGCGAATAGAGATATTTATGCGCTTTGTTCGCATTCGAGTGCGACTGTCGACGTTGTTGGAAGCGAAGGTCCACGAAGGAGTAATGTCGTTTTGAAGGTGATTGAAGGAGTTTGAGGGTTTTTTTTGGGTGAAATTGACTGAAAATGGAGTGGAAATTGAGATTTTGGACCATTTTAGCTTATAATAGATTCAATTAGTCCAAAAGTGACTACTTTTAGGCCAAAATGGATCTAAATAATTCAAAAAAACAACTTTTAGGTAAAAATAAACCAAAATAATCCAAAAATCCCATCAATTCACCCAAAAATAACTCATAAATGACTATTGGCAGACCAAAACAATCAAAACAAACCAAAAAATTAACTTTTTGACAGGTTCAAACAGAACTCACAACCACACCATCAAACCTCTTCATCTTTATCTACACCAACCCCTTCACCCACACCCCAAATCAAACATGGCGCATCACGATCATCCCCCACACCCGCATCGACATCACAACGACGCTCGGCCAACCGAGAAAAACAAACTTAGTCGTCAAAGGCGACGAAATCGACAGGAAAACCATTTGCTACGTTTCTAACAATGACGTCACAATCTCTCACAACCACTTATTTATCACATCGAACCAGACGCATCAAATTGACGTCACAATTCGAAACGACGTTATCGGATACAAAAATCGATTTGTAAATTTAATCGATTTAAACGACCATCACGTGATCAAGTCGTGGATCCTTTGCGTGACCTGCGATCCGCCAATCATATCAAAAGTGTTCAAAATCGAATTGAAGTTGGAAAAAGAGGAAAATAAAGTAAAATTTGCGCCGATTTCGGTGATTTAACTACCGATTTGATTGTTTTTTTTAAATTATTTTTAGAAAATTCATTTCACGAATCGATACGACGGAGCATGCGTGTTTCATTTGAGGTGTTCGCACCCGGAGTTGATGAAGATTAAGGAACCGGTGTTGAAATTGGCACCGAAACAGAGATCGGCGGTCGCCGTTTCGTTTCCGCCGATGTCGGCACCGGGACCGGCCGAGATTTTGTTGTTTATCGACGGGGAAAACGAGAAAAATGAAGATATTTTTAAGATTCAGATGATTTACGATGTAAAATGAGATGTAATGTGAGAAATATTGTGGTTTTTCTCTATTTTGTTCCTTAGGTCTGATGAAGGGGCGAATCAGTTAATTGTTGTTTTTATAATATTTTATAAAAATCTGTTGTTTTTTTTGTTTGTAATATTTTATTTGGTTCTATTTCAAGTTGAGTCAAGAATAATAAACAATAAAATAAATTGTTTTATCCTAACCCAGTTCACACTAGGATCATTGTTGACAACAGAATTTAGTAAAATAAAAGAAAATAAAAAGAACCGTTCGAAATGAGAAGAGAAATTCAAACATGGCGCCAATTTCTGCGCTACCAATTTTCAAGTTCGTTAAAAAAATTTATTTACAATTTATTAAGAATATGACTACCGAAATTCTTTTTATTATTTTATATATAAATATAAGAAGTTAAAATTAATTTATAATTTAATCGTGTTTTAAAATGATTGGAATGTTAGGAATTCGCAGCTCCGCACTTTCAAAAATGGTTCCTATGCATTTTCTTTCGTACAACAACCTGTAGGCAAAATTGCGGCTAATTTCATCACTTACACCACAACTATGGACTTAAATTTGGTTTATATCTTGAAAATATACAAAGGAATTTGTAAAAAACAAATGATTTAAAAGGTGAGTTTCTTTATAAAGGATGTGGATAATTATTGTTGTAATAATAATTAATGTAGTGATGTGATGTGTTTATATTGTTGTTTTGGATTAATATTAGACTTGAAAGGATTGAACTAATTGTTTTGTGGTTTGAGTAGTTGAAAAATGATTATTTTTTGGCCAAAGAAACCATTTTTAGATTAAATTAGAGTAAAACGGTTTGAAAATTCATTTTTTAAAAATCAAAATAGTCAAAACAAATATTTTAAGATTATAAAGAGAATTAAATAGTCTAAAAAGTGAGTAATTTTAGCTGAAAATAGTCCAAGAACATATAATTTCAGTTCAAACTGGTCTACAAAAGGCTGTAGTCAGTTTATAATGGCCCAATGATGACTAGTTTTAGTTGATAATTACTATGTTTAAACAAAATAGTTCAATAGTCTAGTAATGGCGAATTTTAATTCAAAACTCCCCAAAATACTTCAATTTGACTAAATTTGGATCAAAATAGTTGATAACAGTCCAATAATGACTAATTTTGGATTAAAATACTCAAAAATATTCAAATAATGACTAAATTTATCCAAAAACAACCCAATAATGACTTTCTAAGAAGAAAATCAACAAACCCAAAAAACTCAACTCTAAAAAAAAATTTTTTTCATTTCATTCCAGTTCAACACCATGACATAACCAATGGCACCCAACAATGGCCCAGGAATTCCTCCCCCTTTGTGATGTCCTCTTCAACATCATCTCGCTCGCCGCCTACTTCAGCGACGTAGTCTTCGACCTCGTCACGGTCTACACCCTCTACGCGGCCCGACAAACCCAATGGTTCACCGCAACCCTCGCCTTCGTCATGACCTCCCTGATAACGAGCCAAATCCTCTCTCTGACCTGGCTGCGCGGCAGAAACAACCTCAAAACCAGACACCAGATGGTCCTAACCACAGCCCTGCACTGCCTGCAGTGCGGCGTCCTCTGGCGATACTTCAAACTCTTCGTCCCGGTCGACCTCCGGCGAGTCAAGTTGGACGTCCGGGACCTCTGCGTCCTTCGGATGGTCCACGCCTTCTGCGAGTCGATCCCCCTGCTGACGATTCAACTCTACTTGATCTGGTGTCGCGAAACCGTGTTCGACGTCACCCGGCTCGACCTCCTCTCGGCGAGTTTGTCGCTGATCAACGTGTGCTGGGCGCTCGCGAGCTTCAACAAATACATCCGGAAGAAGAACGTCCACAAGTTGGTCCTCACCTGGCTCGGCGTCGTCTCGCAGCTCTTCTGGAGGATCGGAACGGTCTCTTCCAGGGTGGTCGTCCTGACCGTCTACGCCACCCTCTACCAACACTGGACGCTGGTGGTGATCTTCCTGCACTGGTTGACGATGTTCCTCTGGCTCATATCGCCGAGAAACGTCTTCGGCGGCGAGAAAGCGACGTCGTGGAGGAAATACTCGCTCTCGGCCGTCGTGGGTTTCATCTACGTCTTCTGCTACGTCAACCTCGAGGAATCGAAGGCGTGGAAGAAGGTCGCGGTCTTCTACACGACGATGTGCATGGAAAACAGTTTGCTGATGGCCGTGTGGCTCATCCACAGACCGAAGTCCACTTGGTTCGAAGTGCCGGCCATCGTGGTCACGTGGGGCGGCTTTGCTTTCGGTATTCTGTCGATGCTGGTTTACCATCGGTGTTTCCATCTGCGGAGGATGACGTACAACCGGTCGATGTCGGACGCGAGGAATTCGGCGAACGCCTCCGCCATGTTGGATCCCGAGGCACCGGTCGACCTCAAACCGAAGCCCGCACCGGTCAACGGCGTCGGCTACGTGCCCGGTGTGTTCAACTGTCGGCTGAACCCGGCGCTGAAGAGGAAGAAGAAGAAACCGACCACGTTCGTTCCGCCTCCGGTGCAGGGTCTGTCGCTAGCCGGGAAGATGGACTGCCCCTTCTGGAAGCGGAGCGCGGTCCGGTCGGCCTCGAGCGACCAGGAAGGCAGCAGCGTCGGCTCGCGCGTCAACATCCAGCAGAAGCTGCAGGAGAAGAAACAGCAACAGCTGCTCGAACTCCAGGAGATCGAGGAGGAGATCAAACAGGGGAAACTCAAGCGACCCAAACCGATGGCGATGAGCCGGGACCAGACCGGACTCCATCTGATCCCGAGGTCGAAGAAGAGACCGGTCGTGAGCCGGCGCACGGACAAAATGCACAAAGCGAAGCACCGGGCGAAGACGCCGGAGATCTTCCTCTCGCCGCAGTACCTCGAGAACTTCCAGTCGTACTACGACTACGGCGAGTGTCCCTACAAGTGCAGACACGTTTGTTACAACCCTTCCGAGATCTCGAGCGAGAACTTCTCGGTGTCGGGCGCCAACCAGAAGGAGAGGAGTTATTTGATGTACAAATCGTACCGGATTCCATCGGATCTGGACTCGCAGATCTCGCTGCCGAGGTCGTACACGTTGCCGAGGGAGTTCCGGTATTACCGGAAGAGCCGGAGTCGGAAGCCGGTGCGGTCCGAACATTTTGCGGTCGCGTCGACCAACTCGAGCGACGGGGACGTGGATTCAGGGGACGATGCCGAGTTTTTGAGTTCGTCGAGGCACGTGTGGCCGAGTTATCGGTTGAATAATTGTCACGAGACGAAGTTGTAGGTTGTTTTTGTTTGTGGAGTTATTTAATGTGGGGTGGTGATGTGGAGGAGTGTTTGTGGTGTTTTTGGTTGTTATGTTGCTGGATGGTTGTGAAAAGTTTGGTTATTTAACAGGGATTGTAGGATTTGAAGAAAAAAGTGAAGAAATTGCAAATGTTTTAAAGGAAAGTGCAAGGATTCAGTTGACATAGGAAAAATTTATGGGTGAAACAGCAAAATATCATTAAATTTAAAGAAATTAAGAGGAAAATTAGTGAAACTTGGTAAAGTTTAACAAATACTGCAAAATTTAATTGTAATTTCAGAAATTTTAGTTGATATTTTAAAATTTTTAGTTGAAATTTCAATAATTTTAGTTGAAATTTCAAAATTTTAGTTGAAATTTCAAAATTTTAGTTGAAATTTCAAAAGTTTAGTTGAAATTTCAAAATTTTAGTTGAAATTTCAAAAATTTTAGTTGAAATAGCAAATATTTAGTTGATATTTCAAATATTTAGTTGATATTTCAAAAATTTAGTTGAAATTTCAAAAATTTAGTTAAAATTTCAAAAATTTAAGAAAACTGCAAAAATATAGCAAAAATTGGAAAAATTTCAGGACAATTTTTTTTAGTTTTTACAGAATTTTCAGTAAAAACTTTGAACAAAAAAATTGCAAAAAATTCAATATGGTCACCAGGAAACAAAATGACATTTAGGAACAATTCTGACATCATTATGATAACTTTCCAACAACTGATAATCCAGATTGCGGATACAGTGACGGCGAGCACCGTAAACCGGACTAAAGCTTATCGCTCCGAAACTAGTTTCCGCTCCCTTTAACTAGTTCAATGTCAGATAATGCTTAGTCTGTTAGTGATGCTCACATAATGAAAATTTATGACACAGAACACAGCAGTGGCTATGACAAGATAAAAGTCTGTAGTAAACATAAATTACAATCTAAGTAGAAGTCATTTTGTTCAGAATTATACTAATTTGGAAAACCAATGGACAATTTTAGCAATTTTTACTAAAAAAAAGAAATAATTTGTAGTTATTTGGCCATTTATAGCAAAAACTATAAAATTTTAGTAAAAAATTTGTAAAATATTTGCAAAATTTCAAAACAAAAATAAAATTCGACAAATTTTTCGCATGAGTTACTGAAATTTGCACTTTTGTTTGCTGAGATTATTATTTTTATAAATGATATGATGATTTGCAATTTCTCGGCGAGGAGTTACGGTAAACTGCATTTGTATTATAAATCATTCCTGGGATGTGAAAGTGAAGAAATACTAAGATATTTCACATTGCTTCATCATTCTGCCAACTTTGTATGAACTTTGAAGGAATAGTTGTGGATAATTTGGAAATTTTAGGGATAATTTATAGTAATTTGATCACAATAATGTTGATTTTTGGTTATCAGGGTAAAAAAATTGAGATTTTAAGGCCTAAAAACTACTTTTGAATGTTTGAAATTGTGTTGATAATTTCTAAAATGATCCAAGAAGTTTAAATTAGGCCTAAAATAGTTAAAATTGATCAAAAATAGTCTTGAATGATTAAAATCTGGTTTTAAATGACCTTAAGCAACCCTAAAAAAGGAGTGAAATGTGTCTAAAATGACCAAAATAGCTCTGAAATGACAAAAAATGATTAAATCAGGCCTAAAATAGATCTAAAATAGTCTTAACATGATTAAACATTCTCTTAAATAACCAAAAATAATCAAAAGATGAGTAAAAATAT
>JAQIXT010002663.1:0-10162 GCA_034700445.1 Stenotaenia linearis | reverse complement strand
GGTGCTAAAGTTCGGTCTGATTCGGTACTATTCGTGACGTCATCTCTAGGTAACCGTAGTTACGAAGGAGATGGAATGGATTTTTCGGATTGGGTGAAACGATGAAAAAACGAACTGACAGATACTTGGAATACAAATTGCCCGGATTTACGAAGTTTGGTGGATTTCTGAGCAATTTACGGGCGGCAGAATGTTTGCCATCGAACGTCAGAAACCTCGAAAATGTCAGCGAGTTAACTTTGGAGTTGATCGATGAATTTATAGCGAAAGGCGGGATATATGCTCGTGAAATTAAAAAAGCCTTTTTGCATTTTCAAAACGCTATAAACTATTTAAGGTCTCTGGATAGAATATGTTGGACAATAGTCGTACACGAATTCGCTGAAGGTTTTCGCATTAACGAAAAAATCATGTTATGGGATCCCGTTACTCATTCAGTCGTTCACGATTTAGTTTCTTGGGCGATGGATGCTAAGGACAATACTGAGCAAATCGACAAAGATCTCCGAGTTTGTTACGTACATCTAAATCTAAATTCACTCGATCTTGTCATGGATTTTCTCGAAGAAAGCATTAAGTTATATCCCAGCGACATTTATTTTTTGGAAACTTTGTGTGCTCTTCTCGGCTTTAGGCATGAGCACGAACGTGGAGTCCAATTGGCTGAAGAAGGATTAGCTAGAGAAGCAGATAACGTCGAACTTTTGTATTTACTAACAGCGCATATGCGAAAATTTTCTCTTGATACAGAGAAAGTAATTAAAGCGGCAGAGAAGTTTCTGGCAGTTGCCCCGCCAGATCACATTAAAGTAGCGAATGCTTATTTTACCATAGCGTTGGGACAAGTGAAGAGGTGGGATTTGGCAGCTAAGTATTATTATCTCGGTTTACAAGCGGAGAAAAACATAATTCCTTTTTTCCTGCGGGCGGACAATGACATGAAAGCGATGTTAGAACAAATGATGGCGTTCAAACCATTTAAAATTGCATTCGAAAAGCAACAAGCTATCAGTGGAGCGGTTAAGATGGATGTTAAACAGGAAAAGAAATCAGAAAAGGAGGAAAAGAAAGAAAGCGTTGATCGAATTGATGAAGAACGACTGAAAATACTGACAAATCCGCGCAGAGAAGTCATTATTCAAGATCATCGCCGAATGATTAACCATGTGCAGCGAAAGACGGACAAACATATTCCCGCGAAACATTTTATTAAGAGTACTGTAAAGCCAAAATTGAAGCAAAAAGCGCCTCCGCAATTAGCCGAAGTTAAGTCGATTACGCTTCAAGAGATGGATCCGTTTAAAGAACATGTTTATAACGGATTTGAATTGAAATGTGTCGTTATCGACGAACCATCACTTGAATTTACCGCGGTTGGAATAGTTGTTGAAGACGAAAATGGTGACGTTGAAAGAGTTTCCGTTTATAATATCGAAAAGGACGCGGAAGTTCACAATAAGATCGGTTTTGGATGCCAAATTACCATATTAAATCCGTATTTTAAGATCGCTTTGGATCAAAAGCAGCTTATTCGCGTCGATGATTTGGAAAGTGTGATTTTTGATGCAGGACCGGATTCGAGTCGATGTCGTTGTTGTGGAAAAACAGGCGCTGTTAAGAAGTGTGCGAGATGTCACAAGGCTTGTTATTGCTCGAAAGAGTGCCAGGAGAGAGATTGGAAGGTTTTGAAACATAAATTTGTTTGCACTAAAAAGAAAAAAGTTTAATTTTTCGATACTGTTTGCGTAAATTGTCATTATTTGATATTATATTTGCTCATGCCTTGTATTCGCACGAAATATTTATCATATTATTAAATATACGCTCGTAGATTGTACGTTGTATTGAAATTTTGTATAGTGGAATGGAGAATTTTAAAGCTTACAAAGCGGATTTTTTTATATTTAACATTTTTTCATTGGATTTTTGATGTAATTAAATATTTTAAAAAAGAAATTAAAATGTTTAACTATTTTTTTAATAGAAAATGTTATGATTTAGCGCTAAAAGATGGCGCCTCTTACCAGAAATTTAAAAACAACTGTGATATGAAGTTTCAAAATAGGTTTGGATATTTAAAGTTTAACTTATCATGAAATGTGAAAAAAAAATATTATACTTAAAATAAATTTTCATCTTGCAGTTAATATCTTCTGTAATGATAACCACCTGAAACCAGACAATATAATTTAGAAAAATATAAATTATAAAAAATAATTAGTAGTAAAAGGTAACTGACAAGAGTTGGATGTAAAAAAAAAAAAGATGATTATCATAGAAAAAAAATAAAAACAGCCCAGCAAAAAATTTAAAAAATATTTAAAAAATAAATTAATCCATAAATGCATTGGTGACAACACTTTAATCTACTAATTATCTCTCACTAAAGTGAATTTCCAAAAGTGTGGCGCTGCATATCAATAATATTGTTTGATGTAATAGCATTTAAAGTTATTACCGTACTTTTGTTAGCTGAATGCGACTTGGCTCACTTTATTACATCAAATACATAATCAGCGTACAGTAATTTGGCGCTTTCTGGCGAACATTTTTTGAAACTTGGAGTCAGCTGCGCTTACATGAATTTACAAAAATAAGTGCTTTCTAGTTCAAATACTGATTTGTTGAGTTATAATAACCCTAGATACAGTATCCAATGGGAAATCATTATTGAAAGAATTTTGCCAAAATGGATCCACTTTTGTGACGCACGCCAGCAATTTAGTGATTGTTTAATTATAACATTTATAATTAAGTTTTATTCTTGATTGAATCGAATGAATAACGGTCCAAAATGGTCCCAACCAATGCATTAGTTCTATCAAACATTTACTGCATGGTGTCAGTGTGCGCCTCATAAATCCTGACGTCGTACCAATTGGATACTTTGATTTTTTTGGCAATGACGCATCTCTACATTTTTTAATCTACGGTTAAATTATTCCTAGTATAATGATCAAATTTTATACAAACATTATTTACTTCAATAAACTAAGAATTATAAGTCTCATTACGGTAACTGTGCAGTTTTTTTGGAGTTTAAGATGGTATGTAAAGTTCATAAATTGTTTTTATTTTTGGATGTGTACATTTGCAATATTGTGGTAGGCCGCGAATGGCAATTGTACTAAGCAATGTTCTTATTTACTTAACTCCTATTGAGTTTTAATAACATTATCTATAGGATTTACACCCAACTTTGCCAGAATCAGAAGTGACAACATTCTTACCAACTCTTTTGCGGTAGCCATTATTCTGACGATTACGAATAGAACCATACACGCGATGAATAATGCCTCTTCCTCCTTGACCGCCTCTTTGTCCACCTCGTCGAGCATTTCCTCCAAATCCTCCTCTGCCACCCCTTCCACCTCTACCTCCTGCACCGCCACTTCCCCCAGAACCTCCACCTCCTCCACCACCACCGCCGCCGCCGCCGCCGCCTCCACCTCCACCTCCAGGTTTACCAGGAGCACCTCCAAAACCAAACCCAAATCCTCCTCCACTACCGCCACCTCCACCTCCACCGTTGGGTCCACCACCTCCCCCTCCATTATGCCCCGGCCCACCTCCACCGCCTCCATTCGATCCCCAACCAAATCCACTTCCACCTCCACCTCCAACACTTTTAAAAGTTGTCACTTTGTTTCGAAAATCAGGAATAAATGCAACACCACCTCCAGGAGCCCCAGGAGCCCCAGGAGCTCCTGGCTGCCCAGCAGGGGCCCCAGGGGCACCTGCAGCTCTTCGAAAACGTTCACTTTTCACTTCTACTTTATAATTATCACCAAAAACACAACAGAAGCTCAAGAAAACCAACAATAAATGGAGGATAACCTGAAAAATTTATAATTTTACAACAATTATTTCTTCTTTTTTAAATAAAATAACAATATTATTACCTTCATGCTCACACACCAGCTGCAACTGAAGATATTCAGCTCTGATCTGTTGAATCCACCTGTTGAACTCAACTGATAACAAACCAGATATAAATAAGTATTTTTTTCATATTTCAAACTCCTACTTGTTTTGTTTCCTCACAACTGTCTTCCTTTCGGGCCGGAAACGAAATACTCAATACAATGCAGTTTCTCGCAATGCATTGTGGGTCTACCTCATGAATTTTTGGTCAATACTCTTTGAACCTCCTTTTAGTGTCAAATATAAATGGCTGTCTTATTGTGATAATTTTCATATTTATTATAGGAGTCTGAATTTTAATGAATTGTTTTCACATTCGTGTCACCTGTCATGTCAGTTTTGATTGTAATTAACATGAGGTGAGACGATGGGATTGTTATGTGAATATGCGACCTCTAAACCAGTTCTTTCACCCGAGTTTATGATGGTAACGTTTTACGTTAACGTGACTTAAGGTGACTGAAGGAATCTAGTTAATCCGTGCCAAGTAATCTTGCGAGTGACCTCACCTGGCCTAATCAAAACATAAATTTTAAAAAAAAAGTTCGTGGTTTTTGTGGGATTTCGTTAAAGTGAATGAGTTATTATGGTATTAGTTTTTGGGAAACTTAACAACTGTTTTGTTGTTGTTGTTTATTGGGTGAATAAATTAGTTTTGTGGAGTAATTTTAATTTTTTTTGTGAATTAATAACCAGTTACGTAACTTAATCGTGTTATGAAATGTTTACAAATGACGTCATTTGTTCGTCATGAGAAAATAAATTAGTTGTTTTGATTTAATATTCAGGACTAACTGGAATTTTAAAGAATATTAGGCAATGGTTATTTTTTTTTAAAAAAAGAGTTAATTTGTTGTAACTTGTAATGCTCAACAATAATTTCTGGGAAGGGGGCCAAGAGGTGCAAGGAGGATTTGCACACTATGGCTTCTCCAAATTAGTAATTCTAGACCCAACCCTCACAGAAAATCGACCCAGTCATTAGAGAGTTTGCGGAGAACAAAACTTATGTCTTATAACCTATAAATTCCACGTTAAACACAAGTCAGATTTATAATTAACATGGAATTTATAAATTACAAGACGTAGGTTTTATTTTCCGCAAACTCTATTATTAAGTTGCAACTAACTTTTATTCATCGGGGAACAATCATACATTACCACGGCAACCAGCACGCAACACTCGAACTTGTGGCCCGAGATAGTTAGGAATTAGGATTGTAGAATGTAAGAATTATAGAATCAGGGGTTAGAATGTAAGGGTTATAAAATCAGAGGTTAGAATTACCACACACTCCCAAGAATCTATAATTTTCAAGAAAGGATTTTTATTTATTTTCGCACTTATAAAAAACAATATTGTAAAAAAAACCTTTACTTTAATTGGCTAAGACTAAACTTTAATATGGTATTAAAATAAATAAATAAATTTAATCAGACATTAATAGACAAATTTTATTTTTTCAAAAATAATGCTTTACGCTTCCAAAAAATTAACGTCTGAATACTGCATACGCATTGTGGTATTCGAGTAATTTCTCAATACATTCTCAATGATCAGTTTCCTGACTTATTCAAGTAAAGTCTGCAAATGACATCGTCATTGTTGATCCTGTTACTTCATCTCCTTGACTAAGCAAATAGTCTAAAATTATTATAACATCTTTTCATGTTGAATTAGTTAAAAATACTATTCAAGTAATTGTATACATACAGTACAAAAGTGCTATATTATTTTCAAAATATATTTTGATTGCATCTCTTTAACAAAGTACAAAATTCATTTTACGTTTTATTGTACAATACATACAAATTTTCGTAGTTGAATCATTGTTTATTGAATTTTGAAAATACATACTTTTTGGAATTGCAGATAAATGCAAAAAACACATTGCAGTCAACAGAAATATTATTTATACTTATGTAAAATTATACAAAAATTTATCTATCTATACAATTAAGTATACCTCAAAAGTTTCAAAACACTTAATTAATTATGAATTTTGTAACCCAAATTGAATATTTTACTTTAGAACAAACAAATATATCCAAGAAAAAGAATTCCAAGTATATTTTTCTACGGAAAATCCCTCTTAAGGCCATTAAAAGCCATCGAGGTCAACGTTTTTTCTTCTTCTATTCCTTTTCCATCTTTCTCCTTCGAAAACCACCTGGTTTTTCCCACCAATACGCGAATAAATGTCGACTTGTGCGTCATCAACAGGAATTATGTGATTGCTTAGTCAAATTATACCTTTTTTTCTCATTTTCACTGGGAAAAATCCGGTCACATGACTGGGTTCCAACCAATCACCATATCACTGCGCTTCTCTCCCTTTTTTTGCAAATTCAGTGACCCAAGACATAAAATTAAATAAAAAGGGAGAGCTCATGGTCACAACTCAAATTGTATTCAATTAGCTTGCTGATAACATACAGTACTTATATCATCAAAGCGTTGAATTATGCAGCTTAAACTCGTAAGTTTTCATCTTTCATTTGTTTATTTTGCACTTCATGGTTAATTTAACACTATTAACTTTCATTTTTAGGTGTTCATTGCTGTTTTGTGTATTGTTGCTGTGTGGAGTAATGTTTCGTGTGCGCCTACAGTCGAAAAGGCAACAGAAGTAGAGGAAAGTGAACCAACTCATGTTGAAGATGACTTGAAAGTTACTGTTGATGATGTGCCGTTAATACGAGTTAGAAGAGGCGGCGGCGGCGGAGGAGGCGGCGGAGGCGGCGGAGGCGGTGGAGGAGGAGGAGGCGGTGGTGGTGGAGGAGGTGGGGGTGGTGGTGGAGGTGGTGGAGGAGGAGGAGGTGGTGGAAGAAAAAGATGGGGTTAATTATGAAGTGAAAAATTATTTTTTATTGTGAATTTGTATTTATTTGATTATGTTTCGAAATTAAATAGAATTTTTGTATATGAGTGTAAATTATATGTTTTTTAATAAAAGAAATTATACATTTAAATAATTTGTGACTTTTTTCCATTAATTATTCTTAGCGATAATAGGCGATAATAAGTTTAACTATAAATTGATCACAAGGAGACTACATGAATAAAACAATCACGAATTTGGTCGAAAATGTTTTATAAGCAGAAAGATAACAGTCAGACAGATCATCTAATCTGTCTGACTCCTATACAACGGCAACTTCAAGCAACTGACAGTATCTTTTTTTCTATTTGCCATTTATTCATGTGATATGTCAATGTTAATGAGAGAATAACAACACTGTTATCAGCATAGTTGAAAATTCAGTTACGTGCACACAAAATAAGATTAGCTGTACCACTGAAGTTAAATTTACAATAATACTCTTTAAAATAACTTGGGTTGTGATAATTAAGCTACAGGGAGTTCTAGGCCTAAGGCTTGCACAGTACACAATGTAGGAATTTTCCTGCAATTAAAAAATCAGTCATTTTAGTCTCATAAACATTGGTAAAATTCCATTAAACATCATTAAAATAATCGCGTAATAACCTAAAATTACTCGAAACTCATTACAATCCATAAAAACAAGAAAAATTCAACTTTTTCTTTGACATTTTTATTACTATGAACTCAAATTAGCATCAACACGCGCGTCAACCACAACTAAACTGGATTGAGTTGGTTGAATTAATTTTTCCAGTTTACTACCAAAAAAAAAAGTGACGACTAACCAACCAATTAAAACACACACCACTCCTTAATTTTTAATTTTTTGATTCTCTGACCCAAGTCGAGGAACCAAATAAAAGACGCTCGCGTAACCAAAATTTCATAGTTCGCTAACAACTCAGTGACACGATGCGGCTCAGAGTAGTGAGTTAACTTAATTTCTCGCATTTATACATCAATTAATTTAATTATTTTCATTCAGATAATCCTTGGTGCACTTTTATTTATTGCTGTATGGAATAACGTGTCATGTTTACCGGTAGCGGCTGAGGAATCGCCGGCAGAAACAACACAAACGCCCGAATCGCCAAAACCAGATCACGTTGAAGTGACTCCGAGTAATGTCGAGCCCCCGCGACCCGTGAGGGTCAGAAGAGGGGGCGGAGGAGGCGGTGGAGGTGGCGGAGGAGGGGGAGGAGGCGGTGGTGGTGGAGGTGGCGGAGGAGGCGGAGGCGGTGGAGGCGGTGGACGATAATAAATGAAAATTATTGTTATGAATGCGGGTGATGTTTCACTGCAGTACATTTGTTTTTATTTTGTTGTTATTATAGTTTTATACTGAGAAATAATGTAATATATTATGGATTTATGTGAAAATTAAAATCTGATGTTTGTGAGTGAAATTTGTTGATTTTTTAAATTTAAAAAAAAAATTCTTTTTGGGTCCGATTGAGGTAATACCGAATTGTAAACAATTTTTTTTAAATTCTGACGTTTGGTGACTACATAATATTGAATGATTATGAAATAATGTAGTAACTAGTTGTCATCATTAATAATTGATAGCTATTGCCCTCTGTAGGCAAACTTAACTAAATGCGCTCAAATGTTACATAATTTAAAATTTTAATATTTTTATTATTCATGCTTCACTGCACACTTTAAAATACTTGAGTTTATTTTGAATAGCAAAAATAACGTCAATATTATGTCCATCTTGACCACTGGATTTCATACTTGCTTCATACTCTTCACCAATCACTTGATTGCATTATCACTTTAAAAACTGCATCATTTCTAATTACAATAAATAAATTTGATTTTATTCCAAATCTGATATTGCATTATAAGACCTTCAAAATGTGTATAATTATACAATTTTATACAAATTCTCCGAATTAAAGATTCCACGACATGTGGAAAAAATTAACAAAACTGGTTTTAATAGGCTAATTCACATGCAATTCTTACTTCTGGCCTATACAGCGCTTCTTTTTTTTATAATTTTCTTTGGACAATTTCTGCCTGAAGCATAACTTAACCAGTTCCACATGAGATGTAAAATCATAAAAAAAGAAAAAAAATTGTCAGACCTAGACCTTGAAATGCACATCAAGGGGAGGGAATTGAAGTACATTGCAATATCCAGTAATATATTTCAAGGTAAAGTATATCACAAGGGTATAAAAGCAGCGAAAATGAATTTCAAAATCAATCCACTACTTGAATTGTTGCAATGAAGCTGTTTCTGGTAAGTTCTTATTTACATTTACTTCCTGGTTGAATTAGTACAATATTATTGCTTATTTTCATTACTACTTTAATTTAATTAATTAATAATTATGACTATGAATTCCCAGCATTACTGCTGAGTTATTTGGGCAAAAGATAATCACAAATATGTTTTATCGGTTGCGAAGTTTGCATTCTTTTAATCCAAAAATTAAGTCCCATTGCAGCTGCAAAGACATGGGTAATCAAGAAAAATGTAGCTAAATTAATTATCAGTAAATATATATATATAAAAAAGTATGAAAACGTCCACTTTGCGTGAGAAAATGTTTATTTATGTTAGAAATGAAAAATGATAACATTTATAAACATTTAATAAAACCATACAAATTTTTGGGAATGAAAATATCGCTAATCCGTCTTGTTTATTGCTGCTCTTTTTGGCTGGGCTTCTGCACTGAAAAGTTGAAACAGACTGTAGTGTAATAACATTTATTTTTGCAGATTTTTGCATTTCTTGCATTAATTGCAGTTACTTATGTATCTGCTGGTGAAGATTGCGCTGACGGTGAACGCGAAATAGGCAAAAACAAGAGATGCTCTAAATTTGGACGAGTATACGAAAGAGAAGTGAAAATGAAAGGTGACGATGAAGAACCACAAGGTGATGATGACGATAAAGATGATGATGACAAAAAAGAAAAACGAGATCTTGGCAAGGGAAAAGGATATGGAGGCGGATATGGCGGCGGATACGGCAAAGGAAAAGGCAAAGGATGGGGAAAACGTGATACTGAAGTACAAGAGAAAGGAATGGCAGAAGAAGCCGAAAAAGAAATCAAAGAAAAACGAGATCTTGGCAAGGGTAAAGGATATGGAGGCGGGTATGGAGGCGGATACGGCAAAGGAAAAGGAAAAGGATGGGGAAAACGTGATACTGAAGTAGAACTGAAAGAAATGGAAGAAGAAGCTGAAAAAAAGGCAATGAAAGAAAAACGAGATCTTGGCAAGGGTAAAGGATATGGAGGCGGGTATGGAGGCGGATACGGCAAAGGAAAAGGCAAAGGATGGGGAAAACGTGATACTGAAGTACAAGAGAAAGGAATGGCAGAAGA
>JAQIXT010002662.1:0-10164 GCA_034700445.1 Stenotaenia linearis | reverse complement strand
GAAATCAAGATCAAGAGCAAACCCAAAAATTTATTTTTTCGGGTTTTATCGGGTTCAACCCGATTTTCCAAAAATCGATTCGGGGGTAAAAATCGGGTATTTTCGGGTTTAACCCGAAAAATCCATACCCTAGTTATAAGTAATCTTTTCTTATACAATCCATTCTTAGAAATGAAAGATATAAAAAGAAATGAATGTCTTAAAACTACCTTCTTGTTTATAAAAAAATTTTTTTGCTATGAAAAGGTATGTGTGAAAGATATAAATGAATTTTGCAAAAGAGGAATCAAAAAGGACATACCAATTTCAACAAAAATATCTCTAAAGGAATTGTTTGATGTATGGGTGTAAACTATATTTATAGGACTAAAAATATACCTTGTGAGTTATTTCTTGTTAAGTTATGTAAATTTACTTCACTTACAAAAGATTATGAAAAGATAATTTAATTGCATACTTCAAGCATTAAAGTCCAAGAAAGAATTTAAGTGAAAATAATATAATTGCCAGTAAATTTTAAAGCAAATGATTTTAATTTATAAACATTTATCATTAAAAAATGCATGCCTTTGGAAACAGGTAGTATTGGTTCAAATGAAAAATTACAGATTCAGAATTGATGTGTCACATGTTAATTTATGTGTTTTCAACAGTTATATATAATAACATTGTTATTATAAGAAAACTTAATTATAGCAGTTTAGAATCAACTTAAACATAACAATGATAATCATTTCAAGAATAAGTTGAAATAAACAAAAGGGTAATTAAAAGATATAAAATGCAATTGTATCTGTCAATCCACTATATTAAGACATTTCAAATACATTTAATGCCTTGAAATTGCTGGTGCCGGTGGACCAGTGGTTAGTGTGCTTACCTCTTGGTTTGAGCTACTTGGGTTCTAATCTGGTCTAGGTCAGTGAGTATTTTCTGTAATACAACAAAGTTCAAATAAAAAAGAACATCATATAAAGACAATACTAAAATTTATTTCCAATCCTGCTATATCTATATTTCCAATCTGCATGGACAAGTTGAGATTGTCATCAGTACTATAAAAGTCCATGATTTCTTCTAAGAAAATTCTTTAGCTTGTGCTCACTTATGTATTTAGTGAAACTCAATTTTTACATTATCTACTTGATTATGCTGAAATTCATTTGTACTTTGCGGTATAAGTGATCTTTTCTTATACAATCCATTCTCAGAAATGAAAGGAATTGAAAGGTATGAATATATTAAAACTACCTTCCTGTTTATAAAAATACCTTTTTGATATGAACAGTAAAATGGTTGGCTTACAAAAGATCATGAAAAAATAATTTAATTGCATACTTCATGTATTAAAGTTCAAGAAAGAATTTAAGTGAAAATAATATAGTTGCCAATAAATTTAAATCAAGTGATTTTAATTTATAAACATTTATCACTAAAAAACCGCATCAACTTTACAGTCCAACCAGATGGACTGGTGGTTAGCATGCTTGTCATTAGAAACAGGATGTGTTGGTTCAAATTCTATTAGAGGCAACAGTTCTTTCAAGTGATGAGAATGTGAGAGAGGTGTTTTTCTTCAGTGGAAAATTATGTGGTGATATTAGAGAGTTTGCGGAAAACAAATCCTATGTCCTATAACTTATAAATTCCATGTTAAATATAAGTTAGATTTATAATTAACATGGAATTTATAAGTTATAAGACATAAGTCTTGTTCTCCGCAAACTGTCTATTAACGAATCAATCAATTGAAGTTTTTAGTTGAGTGTTTGAGAATTTTTGAAGGTTTGGAAAGTTTTGGTTGCATGATAGCAGTTAACCTTGAATTGAGGACAGGTTTTGAGCCAAAAAAGTTTTTAAATTTTTTTTTCCAAGTGTGTTGGCAGTTAGGGTGTTGGAGATGTATTGGGGTTGTGGAATAAATAAACAAATAATAAATAGACACTTTAGGTTTTTGTGTTTTGTGAAAGAATACAAGTGAGATGTGTTTAGAGATTGTGTTGTTGTTGTTTTGAAATGTAGCTATTAGTGGTGTGATGTTTTAAATCTGGAGTTTGAAAGCTTTTAATAGTTTAAATTTTATGTTTTGATGTTAAACAGTGAAGTTGTGGTTTAGGTTTTTTTGTTTTTTTTTTAAACATATAACTAAAAATATTTTATGTTTTTGATATTTTTTTGTTTTGTAATTTGTCTCTTAATTTTTTTTTTTTTTTTTTTTGGTTTCTAATTTAGTATTTTTGATTTTTTTGTTTCTAATTTTGTGGTTTTTGATTTTTTTTAAAAAAAATTTTTGTTTCTAATTTTTTGTTTCCATTTTGTTTTTGATTTAAAAAAAAATATTTTATTGCTCAAAATATCTGAATTTTATCTAAAACAATTTAATTCTCCTGTTGATTGAACAAAGTTCACTCACACTCCACAAATCCCAATATGACTGCAATGAAAACTTCAATTAAAGAACATAAGTGACTATTGACACGTTTCTACATAAACTGTTACCACACTGAGAGCATTCTAAAACAGCAATTTGTTTATTCTGCATAATAATAAACAAGACAACCCACCAGGGTCATATGTATCACCCGTAGGGTTTTCTTGTTTATAATCCCAGCGAACTATTTCTATTCTTAAGACTTAAAAACCAAAAAAATTGGCTTGATGCCTAAAATGACTTCTCTGCTTTCAGAGAACCGTCCACGTCCGATGGGTAAGAAGAAGAAGGTGCTCTCCATGCAGGTCCTCACTTAAATTCCCCGACATTTACAATGACCCGCCATAATAAACATGTCACAATCGCTCGCTTTGCAACAAACTTCGAGAAACCGCCATTGAAAAACCTCCCCGATTCAATTTTTTGTAGTAAATCATAAGTTTTAGGTGCTGCACTTAACTTTTTTAATGTTTTGCAATGTGATTAGATGCAAAATTATTTTTTGTTTGAATTTAGATTTTTTATTTTAAATTTAAAGTGGATTTTTTAATTTTTGGGTGGTTTGGTTTTTTTTTTTTGGCATTGAGTGTGTGGTCAGTGTTTTGACCAGTGGTCACTTTTTTGGCCAGGAAAATTATGGGGTTGATGGAGAAGGGGTGTAGGAAATTTAAAATGTTAAACTCTATTAATGGTATTTTGGGATTTTAGTGGATTTTATTGGTTTTTTTAGTGGATTTTATTATATTTCAATGGATTTCAGTAAATTTCATTGCATTTTATTGGATTTTCGGATTCAAATTTTAGCACAGTTCAGGATTTGGAATTTTAAATCATCTAAAATCTTCTGAAAGCTATAAAATCCAGAAATGTTTGGAAATCTCTGATAATCATTTACTATTTTCAAAATTCAGCTGAAATCATCAGAAATCCTCTTAAATCCACTAAAATCATCTGAAATCTTTTAAAATCCACTGAAAACATCCAAAAATCCTCTTAAATCCATTGTTGTGATCTAAAATCATCTAAAAACCTCTGCAATCCTCTGAAATTCACTAAAATCACATGAAATCATCTGATATCCTCTTAAATCCACTAAAATCCTCTGAAATCTTCTGAAATTTATTAAAATTATCTGTAATCCGTATATATCCACTGGAATCATCTAAAATCATCTAAAATCTTCTAAAATTCAAGATATCCTCTGAAATTCAATGATATCCTCTGAAATTCAGTGAATTCATCTAAAATTCAATGAAATCCAATAATACATTTTGAAATCCACTGATATTTAACATTCATTACAAATTTATCGTTGCCAGTTTAGATCTCTTGGTTTTTGGGTGAACCATATTCAGATCAGTAAAATCCATTCAAGAAACTAAAGCACTTTTGTTTTATTTTTTAAATTTTATCAAGAATCGAACATTTGATAATAAAAAAAAAAAAACAACAAACATTTTTTTGACTTTCTTCCCACCAAGTCGTATTTTTACACGCGAAAAACCAAAACCGAACTCATAACTTCACACAACAACAAACAAATCATTGCGGAAAAGAGCCCGAGCACATTTTGTCCTATAGGTAATCAAAAGTAAGGAAAAAAAAATAAAAAAAAGATGATAGTGTTCACGTGTTTCGTGACCCTACAACTAAGTTCATTCGGTTTCGTGATCGAAAGTGGGGGTCGGTACTTGTAATCGGCTCTTGTGAAATTTAAAGCTGCCAAGGTTTGATATTAACAACAGAAAAGTTGAGCGACTCCCCTCTAAGTTACGATCGTGCGTCGGCCATAACTTGGGAACAAGTGACAAGCCTTCTCTTTTCTATCGTTACCAACTCGACTGGATTGGGAAACGATAGAAACAAGTGTATACTGTTGCACTCATCCGTCATTTGACAGACAACCGTGATGCCATGCACTGCCACACCGCTCGGGAGGGCCTCGTTTTAAAAATAAACACAAACTCGATGATTAATGAGAAGATGCGGCTAATTGACACGGCTCCTAACAAAATGCTCGGTACGCCCAGAATTAGGTACTCTATTGGGTATCCTAATCTAACTCAACAAAAACTAACCTAAATAAAGATATCCCAGACTTATACCAGTGGTCTGCGATTACATTACGATTTGGGTTATTCAGATTCCTTTTGTTGGGGATATTGCAAAGGCATTCTTGCAGATTCTTTTGGCTCCAGAGGATCGTGATGCAGTTAGCGTAACCTAAACTAAGAAATCATTCATTAAATATGTAACACTTGTAAGAGTGACGGAATTCGAGTAAGTTGTGACAAGTCTATTACAAAGGGAGGGGCGTTATTTAAAGTGTTACAAACAGTTGCAAAGATAGAAAATAGATTGAAATAACAAGGAGTGTATTAACCTAATAATTGGCCTGTTTAATGGTGTTCGAGATTCCAGCCAAAATTTTGAATAAAACTAAGCAAATTATAAAAATTTCTAATTTTGCAATATTTAATTAGGATTTTGCCAAAATCAAATTAATAAATTTTACATAGTTTGATTCAAATTATCAAAAGATGCAAAAGCACCACAGAGGAAGAGTGGGAATCCAAAAATCGCTATTTTTGCATAACGTAAGTTGAAACAATCCTTAACTTAAGTTTGATGTCAATCAGGCTAGGATTGTGTTAGATTACGTTAGGTTTAAGCACCCGAGTTTTGGGTATACCCATTATTTTATCTACAGCCAACCAACGAGCCTCAGATGGGTTCCCCTTCAATCCGAGGCCACCAATCAGCGTGGGCGTCGTTTTCTTCCTTTTTCGGGACGGATGGATGAAGGATTTGGAGTAACGTCGAGGGGGATTTGGTCGACGTAGTTCCCATTGTGTTGGCCAACAAGTGACGTCAAACGAGAATAAATTTCGAGTCGACCACACCTCACTCCTTTCCTCCTCCAATAGTCATTTGGCTTTGATGCAGTGGGCAACTCGCCAAAGGGTTTCTGGCTACTTTTAGGAGGTTGCCACCATGTGCTGCTCCTTTTTTCTATTCGTCCCTTTTAATATTAGATGCAGAAATAGATTGCCTTCATGACAACAACAACTTTACACTCCAGCAAATATTGCGCAAACCTCAATCTCGTTAACTGTGCCCATTTCTCAATGTCGATTATATACAGGACTTGTTTATTATTCTAATAATAAGCGGAAAATGAGGTTTTGTTGTGAGCTAAGTTTAGAATGGATGCGAATTTAATTTACCGCTGTAAATTTCGGCTTTTCTTTTAATGTATAATGAAGATTTTTTTCCCTCTTTGATACCAATTTACGAAAGATGCAGCAAAGTGTCGAAAATTATGGATTAATTCGTTTTGGTTGTTATTTTTGGCTGTAGTTATATTTAACGACGGTTTTTAAATGGAAATTAGCATTTTTTGATTTGCAGAAAGATGCACGAAAGTGTTGGGAAACTACGGATTAATTTATCTCGAATGCTATTTTCGGCTTAAATTACGTTAAACGAAACTTTTTAATTGACTAACGAATCTTCTGAATTGCAAATGTCAACAAAACCCTCAAAAATTACAAATTAATTGATTACGATTCAAGAAATAAGAGGAGAAGACCAAAAAGTACAGTTATTTCTTACTGAAAAGGGGACGAATGGAATAAGCTGTTGTCATGGATACATTATTACAACAAAGCCAAACTAATTGCTTTGTCGTGAGAATACAAAAGTAAATTTCCTTTTAAAAAACGAAGAAAATTGACGAAATTGTCAAAATTGTCAAAATTGAATTGACACTTGACTCCTGTGACCTTAAATTGAAATTGATACGAATCAAAAAAAAATTCGTAAAAAAAAAAATGTAAAAATCACGTGTCAGACGATTTTGACGCGCGGTGATCAACGATTCAACGCTCGTGCGTCCGTCGCTCGTCTGTTTTAAAACGCTCTCTTAATGGACTTTGGTGGGTGCCTTGTGGAGCACCCAGGCCATAGAAATTAAAACATTTCCTCTCCTCCCTTCGGCCTCATCCACGCCACAGTGGGCATCGCATCGAAGGGCGAGGGAAACAATAAAAAAAAGTCAGATCCAATATTCCGCTCATGTCTGACTCACGTGCCTCGTGTAACTTTATCGCTCGGCCTCCTTCTGCCGCCAATGCAGTTATTGACAGACGCAGAACAGCTAATCAAGTCTATAGTCTAAGATGTGAAGTAGACGTAACGTTTTTGGGGGGTAAGGGAGCTGAAAATAAGTTTGGTGATGGAGAAATGAATTAATTCGTGTGTTATGATGAGTTTCGTAATAAGTGGGTTTCGGGGAATGTGTTTTGTAATGTTTTTAGAGGAAAACACGTTTGTTTTGATTGAAAACTTTCGTGAAATGTAATTTAAGGCAAAAGTAACATTCGTTTTCTATTAATTCGTAATTTCCAATGTTGACTTTTGTTGACTTTTGTAAAGTTTGAATTTTAAAAAAAACCAAATTAAAAACGGTTATGTTAGATTACGTTATGTTAGTTTAGGTTAATTTGTGTTTGGCATGCTCCACGTTTTAGTTATTCTCCATTTATTTATTCTGTTAAACGACTCAATCTCGTTCTCGTTTTACGTGTCGCTTCACTTTCCGTCTCACTCACCACTTCACTTTGAATGGAAACGCGCAAATGGCGTTGTTTTCATTTGCTTCATCACTGCCAATTCGCCACCCACACTCCGCTTTGACGCAGACGTGAGCACCACTCAACAGGTGTCATTTAACCCGAAAATAGCAAGTGACAAATGCATTTGCCGTGACAAATGGCGCGAAACAACAAATGAGAAGATCGCGCGCCGGCAGCGTGGCAAGACGGGCGCGTAAAAGTGTTCCGAGCAGAGGCGGATGAAACAACCGCCCCTTCTTAGCATCTGTCTCCACTGTTTTCGCTATTAATAGACAGTTATTAATCTTTATCTTGTTGATTTGGGGGAAATGGGACCTTGCAATTATTTTTTTAATCACAAATTTACTTTTTTTCAGGTTTCTTTTGATCAATGTAAAATAAAACGCAAAATAAAAATTCGGAAAAATTTTTTTTGTCTTAATTAATTAATTTTTTTAATTAAAAAATTGAGTTTCAGCAGATATTATATTGATATACATCGTAACTCGTTTTATTAATACCCGTATCATGTTTTCCGGAAAATAAAGATAAAAGCAGGCGCTTTTCTATAAAAATAAGTACAGACAAGAAATAAGGTCTCCCGCTCTCCCCTAGTGTAAGTGTACCTGGAAGTAAGCCATTTTTTACTCGCGTCTACCGTGATTGATTCCATGCATTTATTTCTTCGATCGGCAATTTGTCATTTAAATAATAACATACATTTCTAGGGTCCGATGTAGATCCTGCTTAATACATGTCACGAGTCATAAATTAAAGCCATTTTTAAAAAAACTTTTTTATTATCATATTCTGTGAAATTGGCAACAGTTCAAGTGGACAAGAGAACATGTCAAACGCATACCCCTGTTCGATTCGCTCGATAGAAGGGCAACGAGAAATAACGGATGAAGCAAACAAACTCCATGAAGTTGCGTAAGTTTATGAATTAAATAGAAAATCGATGAATAAAAAAATTTTGTTTTGCGTTTAATTTATTATGTTTTTAATTGAATCACTGTAATTTAGACAATGGTTGCTGGTGATAGAAATTAATAAAGCTCAAACTCAACAATTGTATTTTATTTTATCTCTTTTTTTGCTAATAAAATTCATGAGTAATGCAGCAAAGCAAAGGGGCAGTGCATTGCACTGTATATTAAATTTCATGTATTGTGGTAAAGTTTCAGTAACTTAAATAGAAATTTTAAAAGAAAAAAAATTACAAGAGTATTAAAAACAAAAAAAATTAATTTTTAACTTTTATTAATATTTTGTAATTGATTTTATTGGTTTAACTCAATTATTAACCGCTTCAATTAATTTATCTTTCACTTGTTTCTTTTTTGCCAACAATCCTCATAAGTACTGCAGCAAAGCAAAGGGGCAGCTTATTACACCACATCTCAGCTTTCTTGCATTGCAGCAAAGTTTTAGTTTTTAAAGAAAATAACACTGAATCACAAATTATTAATAATTGAATTTAGTTAAGATGTATTTACTTTATTTTGGCCTCACAAGTACTGCAGCTAAGCAAAGGGGCAGCACACAACCCCACATCTCAACTTTCTTGTATTGCGGCAAAGTTTTAGTCATCACGAAAAGAATTCTGGATTACAAATTCTCACATCCCACCATTGCCCCCTTGTCTATAATCCAAGTACAGAAGAGAGGTAACAAAATGAGATCGTTTGTATTATAAAAACGAAGCAGGAAAAATAATAAAAAGCCCAGTTTGGAATCAATGGATCAGAAAAGTAGAAATAAGAATAATAAATACCACTCCCTCTTGGCCCCTTTAGGAAAAAGAGTGAGAAAACTTTGCTGCACCACACCTCCACAAATGAGGAATCAATAGAATGCATCTTGAAACCTCCTTTGGTGCGTCGATTTAGATGAAGGAGTGAGTTGAACTGTCTTCTCCATTCCTTATCTTTCTCCTCCTCCATTTCTCGCCTTCTCTATTTTCGTCTTTATACCTGCAAACTGAGTTCGGAAGGATAATTAAGGGTTTGGCCGAGCTAATTTTGCTGATTCTTCAGAAAACGAAAATTCCCTTCCACAATCAGTGCCAAGAAGAGTTTTCAGCGCTGATGATGTCTCTCATGATGTGCGGGGAAAAATCGTTCGCACGAAAATCGTCTCGTGTAATGGAATATAAAAAAATTTATACAGGATTTGATTGTGAGAATGATTAGCCTATTTATTAATTAGGTTTTTGAGTTTTGGAAAAGAGAGTCGAGCGAAATAAGCTTCGTATCAAGCGTCATTAGGTTTTTTTTATAATTAGATTTGAGTTTGGAGTGGGGAAAGTGATGGAAGAGAATTAAATTGGTATTTTGTGAGGAAATTTAATGTAAAAATTTAGATGGAATTGTTTGAGGGATGGGTGAGGAAGTTTAAGGGTTAATTGAATCATTTGTTTGGAATGATTGATTTATAATAAGGTTAATTGCAAGTTTGCAAATTTGGAGTTGGAAAGTTTGAAAATTTTGTAGTGAAGTTTTGTTTGTTTGTTTGTGTTTTGTGTAATGAAGGGATTTTACAAATTAATTTCTTCTTTGTAATTTGTTCAAAAGTGTCATTTTGAAGTTAAATTTTACTATTTTGTAAATTTTTTTGCTTTAAAATTCGTAAAATTTCGTTCAAAGTGCATTTTATGTCGAAATCTGTATATTTTGTGTCAAAACTCGGAATTTGTAAATGTTGTGTCAAAATTTATTGATTTCGTAGCAAAATTCGTATTTTATGCAAATTTCGTCTCAAAATTCCTAAATTTTTCATATTTCGTAAATTTCATCTCAAAACTCGTAACTTTTCCTCAAAATTCATAAATTGTCCGACTTTGCATTTTTACACAAAACATTCAAAAACCTCACATTTCCCTACATAAAAGCAAATTTAAAAAAGAAAAAACTTTATTAAAAAACTTTCACTCCTTTTCAGAACAAATAAAAATTAATTCCACACACAAAACACCTTTAAAAAAAAACACCCTTTTTATTTACTAAAATCAAACCATATTTACCTTCCACTTTACTCACCATAAAAAAAAATTCCCTAACTATTTATTTCCATCCACAACCCATTTTTACACCCAGGTATAAATTTATGACAAAT
>JAQIXT010002661.1:0-10165 GCA_034700445.1 Stenotaenia linearis | reverse complement strand
AGATTTATAATTAACATGGAATTTATAAGTTATAAGACATAAGTTTTGTTCTCCGCAAACTCTTATTATTTTATTAAAATATAAAATTCTAGATTTATTGCAAGCAAAGCTGAATGGATTTGCTGATGGGATTAGTCAATGCAAATGTAAGAAAAGTGATTAAATTGATTTAGTATAAAAATTTTTTTTTCTCTTTAGTGACCTTAAAGAACTATAAAAACTTTATACTAGATGATGTTAGAAGTCATGAAAATGCTTTGACTGAATTGAAAAAGGATAAATGTAATTTTTCTTTCTTTATTATTTTTTAAATATAATACTTGATAAAATTTTATTTGCAGATAAATTAATTGAGAAAGTTAATCATATTGATGAAGTAAGTGATAATAGTACTAAAGTGCAGGAATTGTTTGATGAATTGAGTAAAACAATAGGTATGGTAAACTTGAACAATATTTCTGAAATTAAGAGTGAAATTGCTTTTCCTAAACAGAGATAATAGACAAACAGCAAAAAGAGCAGCTGATTACAATTACAGAGCATAAGAATTCATTAATAGAAATTGGAAAAGACCAAAGTATTTATTAAGAAGCTTATTGTTGAAGTTTTTGGTCACGGATTGATTATATTTCTAGCTTGTGGTGGAAATCTGACCAGTACACTAGGAATTATCCATTCTCCAAATTATCCTAATGACTATGAGAGTGGTCAAGACTGTGTTTGGATCATTGAAGTGGACAGGAAGAATCAAATCAAAATAAACTTAACAGAAGTAGACTTTGAGGACCATCCAGATTGTGAATATGACTACTTAGAGATAAGGTTACCTAATTACTATCATAGTCAACTATCAATAAATCTGTATTCTTTGTTATCATTGTCAACAGAGCTGGAAGAAATAAGACATCTCCACTTCTGGGCAGATATTGCAGACAAGATCAAATTCCAGCATCAATTGTATCACGTGAAAACATATTGTTAATTCATTTTCACAGTGATTTATCAAATAACAGGAAAGGATTTTATTTAGATTGGAATTCAACAACAATAGGTTACCACTTTCTATACTTTGAATTTTATAATTTCAATAATTTTATGAATTTCAGGTTGTTCCAAAAGAATAACTTCAGAAGTTGGAATAATTACTTCTCCAAATTATCCTGACAATTATGATATTTATTCAAATTGTGAATGGCAAGTTGTGGTTGGAGAAGGCAATAGAATTAGAGTGTTTATAGATGATATGGATATTGAAAAGAATGATGCTTCAGTTGTCTGTTATGATTATTTACAAGTAGATTATGTTATTGATCAAAATGATGTAATTTTCATAATTTTCACTATGGATTTATAATTTTTAGATTATGCAGAAAGGTTTTTATGGAAATTATACCAAATATTGTGGTGATAAGGTTCCAACTGCCCCAATTTTGAGTATTACAAATTCCTTGAGAATTCGCTTTATATCTGACCATTCGGTATCGAAAAGAGGATTTGCTCTTCGCTTTCTTACAGGTGTAGAAAAAATACAGTCGGACCCGCTTATAGCGTCAATCAAGGGACCGGGCTTAAATTGACGCTATAAGCAGGTTGACGCTACAAGCGAATCCGCTTATAGCGTCAAAGTGTTGGCCGGACCGCACCAAACGTGACGCTATAAGCGGGTTGACGCTATAGCCGAGGTCGCTACTGGCGGGTCCGACTCTATTTCTGAATATTTCTGAGTTGTGCTTATAAATGTTTTTTTTCTATTATTAAGAATGTTATGATATCGTACAAAGTGGAAGACGAGGTATAATCGAAACTCCAAATCTGCCCAATGCAAATTGCTCCTGGATTATTCGTTCACCGCAAGAAAATAAAATTGGTTTGACGATTCTAAACTGGAATACCAAAACATTAGGACAGTGTAGCCACAGTCTTTTACAGGTTAACATTTTCAACAAGAAATTTTTTAATATTTTTAATTTAATTACCAGAGAACTTCAATATTATCACTTCAGGTTCAGGACAATACTTCACCTCCCAACATTACAATGCTGTCATGTGACTCAGATATTATTTCAAATCCTATTATTTTTGAGTCTGATTCAATCAGAATTAATTATATTGCTGGTAGTCCTATACCATTGAATGAAATTCGCATGGAGTGGTTTATAATTGGTAGCTAAGCAACTGGCAGCTTAATTTGATTAAATAAGAAAATGGGTTTTAATTTTTTTTACAGGATGTGGAAGTAACTTTATTGGAAATAAAGGAGATTTGATTCATTCCTCGAATGACTCAATTTGTGAGTGGTCAATTAATGCTGATGGTGTACGAAAAATTCGACTTAAAATACATGAATTGACTTTAACTTCATCATCTTCTGATTGCAGTGACAATGAGCTAAATGTAAGTTTGCCCATATTTTAGTGTAACTAGCATTAAGTAACAGTGTGAGTAATATAGTTTACAGTGTAGGGGAGTACTGCTTATTGAGTAGGAAGTATAATTTACAGTGTAAACAGTATTGTTTACAGTGTAAAGGAAGTATTAGCAGATCTTACTGAGGCACTGGACCTTGGGTTAAACTACAAAAACTGTAGCAGCAAATCAAATCACGTTTTTATAATTCTTTTAACAGATATTTGCTGTTCTTGTTGATGAATCAGGTAACCTTCAAGGACTTTCAATCTGCAACACAACAACAAACACAACTGTTACTTCAGCGGGCAACCGAATGCTTCTTCGCTTTACCCAATCTTCTGCAAGAGACTTTAGCTTTAAAGCCAGTTGGGACACATCTACTTTAGGTTTAAATCAGCAACACTTCCATTATAAACACTAATATTTCACAGTTACAGATTATAACCAAGTACTCACATCACCTTCTGGAATCATAACATCACCAAACTATCCAAACAACTACAATAACTACGATAGAAAAACTTGGCTCATAATTGTTGATACAGGTCACAAAATTTCTTTAACATTTCAAGATTTTCAACTGGAAGAAACAAGTGGATGTTCATATGACTCTGTTGCTGTAAGTTTATTGTTATGATTTGACTGTTTTTAATTTATTTGGATTTATATGCAGGTGTACGATGGGAGTAATACAAATTCAAATCGAATTTTCTTCTCCTGCTACCTGACTACACCCACGACAACAGTGACTTCAAAATCTAATAAACTGTTTATTACCTTTGAATCAGATGGAAGTAATGCTTACAGAGGTTTCAAAGCAATTTATAGTTCTGTTAGTCAGTAATATGAAATGAAGATTTACTACAATCAAAAAACTGGTGGGAGATTAAAGTGTGTTTACTAAGCAATTTTGTGAGTTAGTAAAGTTTTTTTTCGCGAGACAAGTAATTTTTAAGGCATTTAAGGCATTTAATTGCGTTTGTGAAGAAGAAATCTGCTTAAATTCTCGTATATAAAGTTTCATCTGTTCTATTGCAAATTATTTGTAAAGAAATTTATCATAGGCTTCCGTATTGCAGTGTCAATGATCCTCCGTAGCGATGCAGAACTCGCGCATGCGCGTAAGCTTCATTATCATGGCGAAGTTCTGTTTACTCATGATCTTCTAGGAAATCGATCGAATTGGATGGAAATCGAGGCCAATTACGATAAATACAGGTTAGTTACAGTATTGAAACGATCAAAATGGCTTTGAACTTAATTTTCAAGGACATTTTGATTGACAAATATTTCGAATATCGAATTGGCTGAAGTTAACAAACAGAAATAACATTATTTGACATTTGCATTTGTTTATAATCCTTTAAATACAAATTGAGAAAAAATGATTAATTTACATCCATTAATAGAATTCCGCATTTTCGAGGTCTGGGTAAATATCTTCTATTTCTTTTGATTCTTCTCCCAACTCTTTGTGCACTAAAACTTAAAAAAATATTTTTCTTTAATTATAACTAAATGATGACTGGTAATTAGCTGGGATTTTACCTATAGCGTTTTCGATTTCAGGTAGCCTAGTTGTTGTGGTTGGTACTTTCTTTGGTTTAGCTTTAAATTCAAAAAAGGTTTTTAGAAAATGTTTAAAATTTGATGTTTTTGTTTACGTTTTTTGGTTGTTGTTGTTGATGTCATTTCAGCAATCACTGCTTTTATTTCTTGTGATAAGATTTCGGTTTTGTCCAAGCCTAAAAAAAAAATTGATGAATATTAATTTAGTGATTTGATAATTATAATGGTGGTTATTAATGGGGGAGTAGATGAAAACTTATAATTTTTTTGATTATTTATTGGTTTTATTAATTTGATGATTAATTAGAATGCTGAAATAATCCAAACCTGGTGAAAATTTGATTAAAATGATCAAAGTGCATAAAATTGATTTTATAAGTTGTGAAAAATATTAAAAATCATAAAAAGTGCTAAGAAAACCATAAAAATATTTTTTAGAAATGATGAAAAGTTATTAATAAATGATAAAAATCATCAAAAATCACACAAATCAACACAATTATCAAAAAATGTTTTGAAATCATCAGAAAAATCAAACATGACTGACCAAAAGTGATAAAAATCATTTTAAAATAGGTAAAACATCAAAATCTATTTGCAAACGGCTTCACCTTTTGTTTTTGTTGAATTTATATACAATTATAAGAATTACTAAATTTACCAGTTTGCAAGTCATCCTTTAGTAACTGTATTTCCCTTGACTCATCATTCAACCTTTCTCTCATTTCCCTGGAATTCTTGAACAAATTTTCCTGCATTTCTGTCAAATGCTCGTCCAACTTTAGTTGTATATCTCTTGCTTGCTTGTCCAACGTGTCTTGCATTTCTCTTAAATGGTTGTCCAACATCTCCTGCATTTCTCTCGTCTGATCATCCAGTTTTTCCTGCATCACTGTTGATTCCACATCCAAATCTCTTCGTAAAGTCGACAAAATGTGACTTTGGTTTGTCAAGTAAATCTCCATGACGTTGATTTTTTCAGTTTGTTTTTCTTTAATTTCTTCCAATTCTTTCAATTTATCTGAAAAAAGTATTTTTTGAAAAATTGTATAAGTCACGTGAAACCTACAATCACCTTAGCAGAAAACATTTTAAGGATGTAGCTAAATATTATTATTATAGAGTTTGCGGAGCTCTCCCTTAGAGCTATACCTTAGAAAATTGCCTCCTTAGAGGTTTCTAAGGGCTGGCTTTTACCTTAAGATTCTAATGTAAAGGGAAGCCTCATCCCTTACATTAGAACAATCGAACGAACAACACAAACATGGTGGCGTCGGCTCCGATCTATCTTTCCGCGATCGTAATCTCGGTTTTTAGGAGCCATCCAGCCAGCGAATATTTTTTTCCAGGAGCTCATCCCCGATCATGGGCTTATCGCCGATCATGCCTGGTATCGCGCCTTTTCCACATACCCGACTTGGCGCAAATCTTGACTTTGGTGCCACAACTCCAGTTTCGCGGTCTCCCTTGACTTTTACCATGAATGTAAGGTCAAAAATAACGATTTTTAAATTAAAAATTACTTATTATGATTTATTTTATAGGAAAACGAATCCACAACTGCCACCAACTGCTCCATCTCTCTAATTCTTATCTCATTTTGAAGTTACCCACAATTTTAGATAAGGAAAAATTGTAAGTAACAAATCGCAAACCTCTTTTATACAATCCCTTAGAGCTGAAACCTTACATTACGTCTTCTCTAAGGAAAAGCTTTAGTGTAAGGGACAGTATAAGGGATGAACTCCGCAAACTCTGTTAGTATGAAAAATTAACATTGTCTTTTTCCAATAATCAAGTAGACAATAAAAAGTCAAAAATTAGAAAATATAGCAAATAATATATTGAAAATGTGTATAAAATATAAACCAATGTTACCTGTTAAAAACTTCTCCTGCTGCTGTTTTTCATGTTGAACTGAAAAGTAAAACTAATCAGCAAAAGTCATCAATTGATCAAAATAAATTACTAACTTTGCCTTCCATCAGGATTAAATCTTTCTCTCTATATAATTTCAGACAACAAACTTAGGATTAACAATATTTTGTGAATTTACTAAATCATACCTGACACAAATATTGTCCAAACTCCAAACAAAACAACAGCAACAAGATGACTTTCAATTTCTTCAACATTTCTTCAATATAATGCCAAAGCTATGATTAAATGCTAAGAACAACTTTAACCTATATATTATATTTATATATTAATCTTTTGATATATTTATTACGCATTTAAAAGGAAATCTCAGTATTTTGTTACAAATTAGACTCCCGGATTTTTGCTCGATGACGCTGGTGGTCGATAACTCTTTGACTTTGATTTTGTGAGTTGATAAATTGACCTTTAGTAAAGGACCCGATTCCTTGAAATATTTTCAACAGTTATGATAAATGTTGATAAAAAAACAAATTTAAAATATTTACATTGACACCCAGCTAAAAAAGTTTAAAGAGTAACTACAGATTTTTAGAACGTTTATTGAAATTAATTTGCAGTTTTTTGGCCGATTTTGTAGATTTTTTTACAGATTTTCTCTAGTTTTACTTCAAAATTTACATATTTTTTGCAGTTTAATTTAGAAAAAATTAATATTCTACAGATTTTCTACAGAATTTGAAGAAAATCTGTATAAAAATTTTAAATAAACTGCAAATCGGCCAAATTTTTGTAGATATTGTAGATGTTTTTAGCTGGACTCATTTCACGAAATCGTCATTTAAATTGAAAAATCTTAATTTTTTCATTAATATGAAAATATTAATAAAGCTCAAATTATTATACTGAAAATAAAATTGTAATCTCTCAAACTTTTAATTCCTTGCACTAATGAATTGTTGATAAGTGTGATTTGGCTTCTCTGTTTGACGCAGTAGTATATTCTCATCCACACACATCTTTACACTTACGTATACTTGTTCAGGGTGTGTGATTATGCAATAAATTGCATTTCACTATTTATTTAAAAAATATATAGTCCAAGATAAAAAAATTTAAAGATTATCTACAGATTTTTTAAAATTTTCTTTAAGTTTTTTTTCCTAGCTTTTTGGCTGATTTTGTAGATTTTTTTTTTTTTACAGATTTTCTAGTTTTAATGCAAACTCTGCAGTATTTCTGCAGTTTAATTTTGAAAAAAAAATAATCTACAGATTTTTTTTACCAGTTTTGAAGAAAATCTGTAGAAAATATTTTAAAAAACTGCAAATCGGCCAAAAAATCTATCTATATTTCCGAAAGTTTGTGTGTGTGGGTGTGTGTGTGTATGTGTGTCCTCCTATGCATGACCAAATTTGGCAGGGATACATCTAAAAGAAAACGTAGGTCAACTGTAAAAAAATTTTCGAAATCGGATCAATATTCGGTTAAAAAATTAATAAAAACCAATTTGGGATAAATTAGGTTGATGCCCACCAGCTGGCCACATAATATAACAAAATGAAAGTGAAAAAAAAGCTAAAATTAAAATGATAATATGTTTGAAATGAAGTAATAGCAGAGACTGCAAAATCATAATTTCAACAATGAAAGTAGAACTTAACTTGATGGAAAATCCACTCCACTTAAAAATTAAATACATTCCCTTAAAAAAAAAAAAAATTTTTAGCCATTGGTGGTTTAAAATCACCAAAAGTAGGACAAAAACACTGCAGAATCCAAATATTAACTTTATATTTTGTGATTGGAGTTACCCCCAAGCCGTTACAAAGCCATTTTGGCGATCGGTAGCCCTTAAAATTAGAAAAATTAAGATAAAATTTTGAAAAATTGGGAAAAAAATTTGAAAAATTGGAAAACAAATTAAAAAAATTGAGAAACAGAAAAAAGAAAATTTAAGAAAAGAAAATGAGAAATGGGTATGGGTGGGAGTTTCTATGTGAAGGAAAGGGTTTCCTTGGACAAGGATGGGATTTCCATGGTCATCATGGTCAGTACATCTTGACATGCATACCACCAATGAAAAAATAGTCTACAGTTACGTTAAAATATAGCTAACCAAAAATAATTCCATTAAAACAATTTTTAAATATTTTGAATTTTGAGAATATTTTCCCATTACATACATTTTCAAATCCCGAGCGAAGCCGGGTTAATTAGCTAGTTGTACGTAGTTTGTAGTAAATGAAAAAAAATTATAATAGACAAATTTATGTTAGTTATTGCCACGGTAGATTGGTTTTCTTCTTGTCAAATTTTGCAATGATTTTTAATATCTCCTGCTTAAATTACTAAATAAGTGCAGAAAATTAAGTTGACTGAAGTGAAGTTTATACTGTTGAATCAACTACATATGGTCAACAGCTTATGTTATTAGCAATAATTATAGTTGTTTGCACTCCAAAACACATGATGAAGCTGGCAAGTTCTATTAAATTAAAATTTATGAGTTTAACTAGGAATTAATGAAAGTAATTGATTAATTTATTGTACAGTCGAACTCGCTTATAGCGTCAATCAAGGGACCGGGCTTAAATTGACACTATAAGCGGGTTGACACTATAAGCGGGTTGACGCTATAAGCGAATCTGCTTATAGCGTCAAAGTGTTGGCCGGACCACACCAAACGTGACGCTATAAGCGGGTTGACGCTATAGCCGAGGTCGCTACTGGCGGGTCCGACTGTACTTGTAAAATTATGGGGAATTGTTTGAAATTGTGGGGATTAGGATCCAAGTCTTCTTTGAACTAATGGGCCTAACCAGCCTGCTTCTCTGACTCACAGTTTTGGAAATATTATAGTTTTTAGGCCTGATGTAATGAATTTGAGTAATTTTTTGTAATTTTGATACTTTGCTTGTTTGGCAGTCATTTTTGATATTTCAGACAGCACTGAGGATGTCCAGAAAATATTCATATTTTGTTAATCACTTCTCACGGATGCTTACATATGGATGTCCGTAGAATAATCCACAGAGACATAAACATTAAGGGGTGGTCTTGGTGTTGCTGGTGAATTATTTACAGGATTAAAATGGGAGAAGAGGGAATTAACTCATTTTGTGTGGGCAAAAAAGAATGGGCACAATTACTGGATTGTTTTGTCCATTTCATTTCATTGGCTGTTTTAACTACGTCACAATGTTTTTATTGTGATTCTAACTAATAGTAAATACTAGGCAAGTTCATAAGATCATGTAAACATGTTTAAGTCATGTTTAAACATTTTTTTTACATTGTATTTTAGTGCAATTTAAAGAAAAAAATGTTTAAACATGGCTTAAACGTGTTTAAATGATCTTATGAACCCACCCAGTGTTTCAGACAGATTTATAGGCTGCAGTAACGCCACTCTTTAAAATAGGAGTGCAGAAATGTATTTTAATATCTTTAGCATTTAGCAAAAATTATTTAATACTCATGATGTTTAGAGTCAAAAGTGATTTTTTAGGAGAGATGAATACCTTAAGGATTATAAGGATTATCCGAAAAGTGTGTGACAAGATTATTAACCAAAAATAAAAATTGGTTAGAGTTTGGAGGTTTATATCAATATTATCATGACTTTAAATACAGGATAGAAGTTTAGTATTTTGAATAAAAGCCACTTACAATGCACAATGTGATTAAACATTCAATAATTTTATTGATCATTTGATCTAATCAAAGTAAACAATATTTTTTTATAGTTCAAGCTACTAATTCTTCTTACACTCTGCTAGGGCTAAGATGTCATGCCTAGTACTTATGGTAAAACTAATAGTTTGATTTGTGTCCCACCGTACTTGAATAACAGTGGCGTTGACGTTTTGATTTGTGACTGTACCTTCTCCTGGAGGAGTACCATCCTAAATTAATAAAAAGTTAGTAATTCTATTACTTTAACAATCAGAATAATTACATACCCAACTTTGTTTATATGTCCAATCTTTTCCTCGTACAACTCGAGTACCAACTGTCAAAATTTTTCTTAATTCAATACCAGTTTTATCACATCTATCTGAAAATAAAGTGAGAGATATAATTTTCCATTTAGAATATACATTCTAAGAAATTTTATGTGTATAAAGGTGTTAAGATATAGGGTAGGGAGGTAGTAATTCTAAAACAATTTTAATACTGTGAAAATAAATCATAAATTTATAGGTTTTAAAAATAAATACAGTCGGACTCGCTTATAGCGTCAATCAAGGGACCGGACTTAAATTGACGCTATAAGCGGGTTGACGCTATAGCCGAGGTCGCTACT
>JAQIXT010002660.1:0-10169 GCA_034700445.1 Stenotaenia linearis | reverse complement strand
TATTCTACAATATTTATTGTAAAAGAGTAAATTAAATTGTACAGACTAACTGAATGATCCGGATGGCAAATGATCACCCACTAGACATGAAAACTACAAATTTACTTCACCAAATGGTGAAATGTGGCCCATGGACAATATACCCATGGGTATAGGGTATATACATACTCCTGTATAAGCCCAACAAGCACGTTGAGGCACTTTAACAAGGAGTAGTTATCAACCTTTAGCTGATAACAATTGATAATTTATTGAATATAAAATATTCTGATAAAAATTTAAGATTAACTATTTTTAAAAGGTTCATTATTAGACATTTTATTAAGATTACAAAATTGTCAATTCTAATTTGGTGTCTTAGTTTACCTTTAGAAAAGGTGCCAACATTGGACTATTAAAGGTCTGCAAATACGGACGACCTTTTGTGGTCTAAATTTGCCATCTTTTCTACCTTTATTTTTAAGAGTGTTGTATCCAGCAGAACTAATACTGTAACTTCTAATATCCTAACCTGCGAAATTCTAATTTGATTACACTAAATCAGCCAGATTTAACTACAAAAGCAAGGAATATCTAATCTGATTAAGTCAGATTTATTTCTGATCTGACATTTACAGACTTTTCAATGACATTGGATATTGAAAACACAACATTAAATGCTAAGGGCTGGTTGTCAGTAAAGTCAGTTAAGTATAATTAGAGTTTAATCAGAGCTTTAAATTGATGTTACTCAAAGTGATGTTGCACTAAGAGATAACCATGGTTTAAAATTTAATCTGCAGTTAAAACTATAGTAACTTGTTTGCCTGGAGCAAATTGATTATGTGACTCAACCAATCACAATCCTCACATCAAAAACTGAATGATGCAAGAGTTTTTTAATTGCAGTTAATACCCTCTTTTATACCCTCTGACTACCAGTAATGTGTACATTTGTACACATCCAACTTCATGAATTCAAAATTTTTTTAAACATTAAGTTAAAAAAAAATTTTTTTACTGACTTTATTTGTTTACTTATTAAAATTCATTTCAGAAAGTTATTTCTGAAATTATGATAATAATTAAAAGATTATTAGCAATTAAAATTTGCTGCCCCTTGCGGTCTCCATGTTAAAAGCAGTTGGCTTTCACTTAATACATATGGCGCTTCAACTTGTAGGCATTTAGTTTCATTTTCAGGAGATGTTATAGAGGGCGTTAAATTCTATTTTACCCATAATCCTCAGCAATTTGTTGTTAAAAATAGTGCCACTTGTGACAAAATCAGGTAGAGCGCTCTCGCAAGTGGGCAATTTTTATGTGTACAAATGTACACATGCATGGCCATTAATGTAATATTTTTACCTTGGTAGTCAGAGGGTTAACCATAGATTAATTAAACTACTACTTAAATGGCCTTAAATATAAAAAAACTAAGTAAAGTTTACCCTTTTTATACTTTAATAAAACTTTGACAATAGAAAATTGATATTGAAAAGCCAAACTGCAATAAATAAAAGCATCCATTTTTCTTTACAAGCACAGAAAAGTGTTAAAGAAATATTTACTCAGCTATACTACTAGATGATGTGTCCTCTTCTATCACAGCAAACATTTTTTCTCCCTTTTCCTCCTCTCCCCATTCTCATCTCTTCAATCTTTGCTTCTCCCTCTGACTGGACATTATCTGGCTAGTCCATCAAGAACGAAGCGAACCGAGTCCATCGTAAACTGCTTTTGGACAAAATCCGTCATTGTAAAAAAAGTATAAAAGTGAAGAGAAGGTTAAAAATATTTTTTTGGCACTTTTCCCTTGGTGTTTTGGTCAAGTAGAGTCCCCCCACACCATAATAAGAACACAAGTAGGTCTGCCATTTCTCTTCAGTGGACAATAAAGTGAGGAGGAATTGTGGAGATGGGATTGTGGGATGGGTTTACCTCCCAGGGGAGTCTGAAGAGGTCTTCGGATGTGCTGCTTTTTCTTATGTGGGTGTTTTTGAGTTTATCAATAAATGAAATCCCAAAACTTGGAAGACATGTTGCCAAACATGAGGAGGTCAATGGTTTTTTATTTGTTTTGGTTTGATGCTTTTCAAAGATATTGGATTAAGATGGATTTTTGACAGATAATTGTCTTTTTGTCATGTAGAGTAGTGACAGTTTGGACTAAATTGGTTTTTATTTTTGGTTTGATTGGCTTGTGGAGATTTTTTCCTGCATTGTTTGTTTAAGGGGTTGGGTGGGTTTGATGTTTTGAAGGTGGTTGGTTAGGTTACCAACTTAAAAGTAGTTGGTAATAGTGTTTTAGTTGAGATATGTGGGGATATGGCTGTGTGGTGATTGTTGTGGAATGGAAGAGATTTGATGGATATTGGTGATTTAGAGAGGTGGGAAATGTGTTGAAGTGAGAATCAATTATGAGTGGTGTTGGAAAGAAGTGACAGATCAACTAAAATCTTGTGAAATGTTATAAAATTTTATTAAATATTATTGAATTTAGTTAAACCTCAAAGAATCTTATGAAATTCCAAAAGAATCTCAAGAAATTTCAGAGAATCTTATGAAATTTCATAAGATTGCTATGAAATTTTAAAGAATCTTATAAAATATCATGGAGTTTTGTAAAATCTTATAGAATCTTATGAAATCTCAGAATCATATAACATCTCAAATTCTATTGAAATCTCACATAATCTATCAGAATCTCTTAAAATCTCATAACATCTCTCTGCCTTATAAAATCTGCTAGATTATAATGAATCTTTATAAAATCTTGTGAAATCTCATACAATTAACTTGAAATCAGGCAAAATCTAACTGAATTTCTCAAAATTCTATACTTTTTAATGCCCAAAATTTCATAAAATTTCATACAATCTAATGAAATCTCCTTAATTCTTATGTGATTAAATCTCTAAATCTCTAAATCTCTAAATCTTATTAAATTTCTAAAACTTACTAAATCCTATAAAATCTCACAAAATTTCAAATATTACTAAAATTCATAAAAATCTCCAAATCTTATAGAATCTCATAAAAATCTCTCTGAATCTTACAAAACTTAATAAAATTTTCTAAAATCTTACAAAACTACAAAACCTAAAAAAATTTAATCCCAAAACCCTTCATCTAAACATCTTCCAATTACACCCAAACCTTAAAATTAAAAAAACCACCAAATCCCCCTCCAAAAAAAATTAAATCTCCCAACAACCCGAAACCACTTAATCTCCCTCCAAATGACCCAACACCCCTCTCCCTCCCCACTCCAAACACCACCATAATTTTTTGCACCACCAAATAATGTTGACAACCATCACAAGACACCACAACAACTTAATTGAGAAATAGTGCACAGATTGAGTTTCCCCCCCTCTCCTCCCCCTCAAGTTTCATTCTCCCCTCATGATTGTTGGTTTTTCAGCAGTGATCCATTTATTAGAAATGTTAGGGGTGTGTGACAGTTTGATTTGATCTGTCAGAATATTTTTGTGTTGTTCGCGCAGTCCATTTATCACTCGGCAACGTTTTCGAAGAGATGGGTGGAGCCGCGCAGAAGAGAGTATTGGATTTTTACTAAGAAGAAATCAGGTGTATAGGAATTGGTTAGAGGGAAAAATGTTTTCTCCCTTGTGGGTTTTATTAGCTTTAGGTCTGTTCAGTTTGTGTCCATATAGCATGAGACGAAGACTGTTGTGGATTTGAACATAAAATATCAGTCGAGTTGCCATGTAATGTTTACATAAGAGTAGTTTTATGGTGAAAAATATTGCTTTTTTTGCTGCAAGTCACAAGATCAGTGAAGAATGGAATGAGTTTTTTTAATTTATATTCTTTTTTGGTTTGATTTTATTTAAAGGGTGTTTTTGAGGGTTTGGGTTTTTTTTGGTAATGGGAGTTGGTAATTGGATTTTGAAAGCTGTTTTTATTTTTTTATTAAGATGTCATAAAATGTGTTAAATGCTTGTAAAATATTCTTATAGAATCTTGTAAAATTTTATAGAATCTTGTAAAATTTTATAGTTGAATCTTGAGAAATTTTATAGAATATTGTGAAATTTTATAAAATCTCAAAGAATCTTATAAAATCACAAAGAACCTTATAAATCTTGTGAAATCATTTAATCTATGAAAGCATATGCAATCTTATGAAATCTTATGCAATCTTATGAAATCTTATGAAATCTTATGAAATCTTATGAAATCTTATGAAATCTTATGAAATCTTATGAAATCTTAAGCAATCTTATGAAATCTTATGCAATCTTATGAAATCTTATGTAATCTTAATGAATCTTATAAAATCTTATAAAATCTTTTGAAATCCTTTCATCACAAAACCTCTGAAGATCTCACAAAATCTCATAAAACCTCCCAAATTCTAACAAGATCACAGACTAAACACAACACTACATCTTAATCTATACATTTTTTCCTGAATTTTATTTAAAAGTACATGTTTCCAGGGTCTTAGGAGTTGTTTTCTTAGTAATGGGATTTGGTAATTGGACTTTGAAAAAAGCAGTTTTTTGTAAAGCCATCCTTAAGATACTTTAAGCTAAAAGTTGGCCATGCAGAACAGAGGGGAAAAGGGGGATGTGGTAGGAAGGAAGAGTTGCAATTACTGAGTTAGTAAGAAAAGGAAACGTGAAAGAGAGTCGGAAATTGAGAAAACGTGATGGGTCGAACCCGCAATTTTATGTTTTGCCTTTTAATGAAATGTTGATAGGGGAAAATCTTTTTTTTTTTCAGCCATAAACTTGGTAATCCTCTTATTCTCAATTTTCTATTTGGGCACTTTTTCAATTTCAATGTTTAGTCCTAACTGATTTTTATATTTTTAGATACCGATAAAAATATCGAAAGAAGTTTCGACCGATGTCCAAACATTGTTCTCAACAAATTTATTTGTTATATATTTTTCATATTTTCTATCATATTACTATTTACATGTTATACTTTCAACAAGTTTGAATAGGCTATCAAATTATTTTCTAAACTAATTTTGCAGACAGTTTTCCTAACTTTTATAAAATTTGAATTAGCCCATTGTATTATAACACCTGAATGCCCCAATTGTTTGAATTCAAGTTTCTACCATTTCAGTTCCATTCTATTGTAAACAGCAGGATCAAGAGGGGATTACGATGGAATAATGATTGCTCATGATTAGTGGTAATAATAACCCATTAACATTGTATACATTGATGTATTCAGCGTGATCTTCTGCAAGGTCCGATGAACACTTATTAAATGATTGTGTGGACAAAAAAATATATTACAGCAAATAATAATTGATTTAGTATTGTTAAAACAAACCAATTATTGTTTAGTTAGCATTTTTTTAAAGTGCACACTCAATGTACGTTAGAAATCGAAGAAGTGTTTCTAAAGGTCTGAAGCAACTACTGGTAGTCAATGAGGTAGGTAATTTCTGCCATTAAGGCTAAACACCGACGCTGGGCATCTTTAAGGTGTGGGAAAATATTTCTGAACACGAGACCGAAGACTTTAATTACCATCCAGAGGAATGCCACTCAATTTTACTTGCCCAGAAAAATCACCGACCTCAGCCGGGTTTGAACCCAGGTTACTCGGGTCCAGAGGTGAGCGCGCTAACCACTGATCCTCCGGCACTGACGACAGAGCAAGAGCGGACATGTTTTGGCCTGAAAGATGGTGAATCATGTCTGGGAAGAACGAAGCAAATTGAATAGCGATTGTCAAAGACAACGGATGAGTTGTGCAACTTTTGCCTCATAGAGTTTTATTGAAATTATAAAGCGGTAAGATTGTAATAAAGCATAGAATACGTTTGAATTGGCAAAGATGGCTGAAAAGAGGTCGAAGAATATGAGGTGTGAAATGCATTAGGTTTGCATGGGTGATGGACGCGCACTAGGAATGTCAGAATGATAAGGAATGTTGACACGCGGCATTGAGAGTGTCCATTGACAGGGGGGATATGTAGGTGGACGTTTCATCGATCTGATTTGCCTTCTCTGCATTGCAATATCCCTCGAAGCGCCATTATAAACGAGCATTCAGTGACCCCGAGAGCCGATAAAGGTCGTCGCAGCGCCGAAACCCGAGTTTGCATCGGTGCAAAGTTAGAGGCAAAAGCAGAGTGCAAATTCCAGAGCTTGTCAAAAGTGAAGACAAGCATTTTGTCCTTTAGTTTTCTGCATTTTTGGTATGCAACACAATATAACAACGGTTTGAGCTTTTGACCTTTGTTTAATGTTGTAATCGTGTAGGGTTTGCGTAAGAGTTGCCTGTCAACGCCGAAGTAGCCAATGCTTGGTGCTGACAGCCGTCTAATTACACTTTATTCCAGCAGTTGCAGTTGTTGTTGTTGTTGGCTTTTACTTCCGGGATCGATGCGAGTTGCAATGGATAGTAAAGGAGAAATCCATGTTCTTGCAACGGTTGTATTACCTGTTGGAGGGTGTTACAACCTGTTATTATTGGTTTATTTATGGGCTTAACTGTCGAATTCGTTTGGTGTAAAAGGTTTTTTATTCGGTTAGGGTGCTTGGGAGAAAGTAATTATTTTATAGCTTTTTTGACGACGTTTTATTGCTGTTTAGTGATTAGTGGTGAGTTTTGATGTTTTTATTTAATTTTTCAGTGACATGGCAACTCATGTTCTGTGTGGTATAAAATGCCAACACTGCTCCAATGGATATGATTCCGTTAGATGAGATTCACTGGTGTGAACAAAGAATTACTTTCTTGCTATAACGTAGTTGTAACGCGTTAGTAATAACTTTTGTTGCTTAGTAATAATGTGTAATTCATTATTTTTTTTTGGTAATGGGAAAAAAACTCAAGTAGATGGAACTGAAAGTGGAAAAAATCATAGCTTTTTTGTTGCAAATCTATGCCTATAGGATCTGATAGGATATTTTCATGGGGGATGTAAAGTAAAGTCAGCCTTCGGTTCCAAGTTTCATTGCCCAGTCCAGCAAATCTTTCGAGTAAAGTAAAAGTGTGATGAGTGACTCTGCTATCACTGTCGAGTGGGAAGTTACGACTTTAGATTGTTTTAATTTATCCCACTTTATGTTCTTTATCTTTATTCTTTGTTTATGCCTAGTTTGAGAGCCTTTTCATATCTGAGAGAAACACAGGGATTAAATGCACTCCTGTTGGAAAAACCACTATCAAAACACCAGCGCTCTCTAGTTAAGGTCATCGTATGTGGTAAAGAAACTCATGGCGAACCATAAGGAGGTAAAGAGTTGGATTTTCATTCACCATTATTCCTACAGAAATTATTACAAAGCGGAACAACTTGTTATTGCTTTATCATTGGACAGATTTATTACATGTATTACAATATGTTAATACTATAAAATATTTTGCTATTAATTTATCCGTTGCAAATTCGTGTGTAATTAATAGGTATACAGATGCTTCGTGGGGTTGTGCCGCAGATGGTAGACGTTCAATAAGTGGTCATACATGTCTGTATATATATATCAGTAAATGCCATATGTATAGGGATAATTTCCAATGAGCCGGAACAACAATAATATCGATACATTTGACTCATCTTCGTTCACGTTAAGCCACTTGATGATTTGGAGACAAAAACAGTTGTATGGGTGCGCTTGTTAATTAGTGCCAGCACCTCCTGATGACGGTTTTTATAACACGTAATCACTGTAAATTGAAAAATTGTTGCAGACATGATGTTCAACTTTAATTTTTACAGTTTTTTTATGATTTAATTGAGAGATTGTGAAGAAGAAATGTATTTTTTACGGCTTGACATGCTTTCTGAGCCTGATAGTGAAATTAAGTTTCACTAACATTGACAACATAATGATAGTCCGCTTGTTTCGGCACCGCCAAATGAGTTGTTGGCAGTCACTCAAATGTCGAATTAACTCTGCAAACATTTTTATCTTTGAAATTTTTTTCTTCTTTTATATAAGAAACTAAATTGAAATAAAGACAGTTGACAACAAAATCACTGATGTGGAATAAAAAAAATGGTTTTGTCTGTTTTACACACTCAGGAGGTTTACTAGGGTTCTTTATGCAAATTTAAATGTTCCTTTTTGCTCTGATTTATTACAATAGTTATTGCCATGAAAGAAAATGGTGCCAAAGTCTTGAAAAATTTGGTAACAAAAGTTGATGTTTTTTATTTCTATTCCCCCTTCTTCTCTTTCCTGTCTGTTTCTACTCAAATTGTCCTCGTGGGTGACATAAAAGAAGTCAGCAAACTCATTTTTTGGTGATAAATTTTTTTTACGACATTTTATTTCAACTGCAATTGTAAAAAAAAAAGTCAGTTTATAGGTAACAATAGAGGTCAGTGAGGAAAGATGGTGTAAATAAAGCATCAACAGTGCTAGTGGCAAGTCACTAGTTGCTGTTGTGATAAAATATTTTAGAGGGGGTTAAAAAGAGAGGAAATAAATAAATAAAAGCAATTGGTTTGTTGTCTACTATAAATTTGGTTTAATACGGTTAACTCTTTAGGTTATTTTTCTTTATTAGAAGAGAAATATTTTCGTTTCTGCGAAATGTTGCAAAAAATAGTCGTATGGTAAAAATTTGGATTTTTCTTCATTAATTTTAATGTAATTTAATTAACTTCAATTTTTTTGTATTTAAGTATGATAATTAATTCAATTTTCATCATCAACTGCATTTGTAATCATTGCATTCTAAATTATAAAGAGTAATAAATTTATAAATACATACTTGTTACGAAGTACTTCTAAGTTTTAAGCAAATTTAAAATATCTTATCATTTTATAAGATTTTATTCTTTTGATCCAAGAGAAATTTGACTAAGCCATCTTGTATGAAATTCAAATGTATAATACTTATACAAATCTCAGTATTTTTTATGAGGTTGTGTGGGAATCCATGAAATAAAATTTTCTTATAGAATCTAATGTCATGTTTTCAGCTAATATCAACTGCTGGATTGATTTTGGATGATGGATGGCGTCGTCTTATTGGACACAAGTAATCAACATGTGGTTTCTAATTAACTTTCCTGAGTCTTGTTGCTAGTTTATTAGAGATTCTGTCGACTCGAAGAGTTTTAGTTAAATAAGATATAACATATGTGAATTCATAATACGATAGAGCGTATCACGACTGAATATCGCGACCAATATATCGACCGATATATCGCACTGCGTGATATTGTGCAGCAAAATGCTGCCAAGTCAAAATATCGCGGATCGATAATATCGCTGCTTAAAAGAGCGCGAATCAAAAATATCGCCAGGCAAAACATTGCCAACTGCAATATCGTCTCGGAAAATTATCGCCAGACGATATTGCCGCAATTTCTTTGGTTTGGTTAAAACGGGGGAGGGAGTTTGGGTTGGGCACGGTCCAATGACCAAAATCCACTCTTTAAATTATTTATCCTGCGATATTAAGACGTGGAATCCGACAGAGAATATCGGTAAAAAGTTAATGCATTTATTAACAACTTCATACTACTACGAAAAGAGCATTTATTCATAACAAAAATAGTTTTTGTGTCATATTTATAGCAATATTACTTGGCTGACATCGATATCACTTTGGAAATCTTTAACGAACAGGAAAAATCTTCCAACATGGAACCAATGACTTTAATTCTTTTCCGAAGGAATGCCACTCGGCTCAGACAAATCACCAACTTCGACCAAGTTTGAACCCGTTTGACTTAGGTCCAGAGGCTAGCACACTAATCACTGGACCACCGGCACTGGCGGGACCCCTAGGCACAAGTCTGCGTGCCCAATACGTTACTCGGCACTAGCTGTCAGACAACATAGGTTGAATTATGTCTTATGTAAAGAAGTGACAATATTTACAGCTGTGAGTCACTATTAATTTAATAAGAAGAATTGTAATGTGAGCTTATATAATTTCAAATTATGTGAAAAGATTTGTTGAGCTGTGGAGTAATGTGAGCTTTATACTTTATACGATACTTTATCATTACACAAGTCAATACCTCCAAATGAAATCAGGGACAACCAATGAAACCAAAACCAAGTGAACAGAATGAATGCCAGTCAGAAGAGAAGGGCTGTGGCAAAAAACCGACTAGAGAAACCGTGACCCCACCCCAATCAAAGGCATCAGAGCTCTCTTTAGCATCACACTAGGTGAAGTACCCACAAGGAGGATAGATGAAATTTCCCCCCTTAATTTCAGAG
>JAQIXT010002659.1:0-10169 GCA_034700445.1 Stenotaenia linearis | reverse complement strand
GATCTGCAGATTTTCTGCAGTTTTACTTCAAGATCTGCAGATTTTCTGCAGTTTTACTTCAAGATCTGCAGATTTTCTGCAGTTTTACTTCAAGATCTGCAGATTTTCGGCAGTTTTACTTCAAGATCTGCAGATTTTCGGCAGTTTTATTTTGAAAAAAATAATATTCTACAGATTTTTTACAGATTTTGAAGATTTTACGGATTACTTTTAGATATTTTGTAGCTTCTTTTAGTTGGGTTCTTATAGACGTTTTATCTCAGATCTGCAATGCTCTTTTATTATTTTGCTTAGTAAGTCTTTGTTTTACGCACACTTTTAAGCTCTGGATGTTGTATTCCGAGTAGAGTCTGGAAATGCCCCTCATGAGGATTTGATGATTCTGCTCGGATGATTATAATGCTATTCGACAGTCTGTTCGCATTCCAATCCACTTCAAATTTACCCCGAGTCCATTTCTTATCTTTCATTAGAAGTCCTTGTAATTTGATTGTTCGGAATGTGTGTATTAATGCGAAAGAAGCACGACGAGCTTTCTCGTCTCCAAGAGAAATGACCTCTGTGGCGATTTCGTAACCGATCTTCAATTCGTGATCCAACGACAACAAAACTCTTTGCTCGAAATTTGTTTCGGTTTTATTGTACGAGCAATTAAATGCAATTGTATTATATGTCGGATGAATAACTACTAATCCAAATGATTTGCCAGTCCTTCCAATGAACCATTCGGTATTCAACTGCATTATTTGAGATGCGTTTCCGAACGAAATCACGCCATTCAATCTCGTCCAATTTGATCCATCATCTGATTTTGCTATTGATATGTGAATTGGAAACTTTGGATAATCGACATGCACATTGTAAATGACTGTCGTGTTTGATAGTCGTGTATCTATTTTGATATCGACAATTTTATTTTGACCTTGTTGGCAAGACAAAGGATTATCTATCGAAGCCGATAAACATAACTGACCATTCGTCGTGCCATCGTCCATGCGACGAAAGGTTAAGTGAAGAAACGGATTTTCTTTCCATTCTATTAGAGTTTCATGATTCCAATCAGACTCGGTCTTTGATTGATAAACGTCTATTTTTATAAATGGCGTTTGATTTACTTGAACATCAACGTTCGCTTTCCAGTTCAATAAATCCTGAATTTCAATATTGGAGATTGCACGAATCTGTTGCTTGTCGAGATGGAGTTCGCATTTAATATTAGCGACTTCATCTTTCTTTTTCAATTTTAATATTTTAAGTTGTATAGTATTGTGCGGCATTTTTAATATAAATACAGTTTGCGCTGTATTTTTTTGAATATTATGCACAAATCGCACGTCAATTACCGTCGCATCACGACTAACAGCTACACTACAATTAATTTTATTATGTGTTATTTTATACGATAACATTCCATCAAATTGTTCGTATCCGTGCCAAGGAGTTCGAACTCGAATTCTCCTTTCGATTCCCACTCGATTTCCTTTTTTACTTGCCAACTCTATTCGAAACGCCTTCGAAGTTGGCCACTGTAATCCCAATCCACACTCAGTAACGTGTTTCCCATGATTCCATGCGAATTCTGCTCCAAGGATATCAAAAGACGAGAACGGAGTTGCTATTAGAAATCGTGCAGAGATGTTACTTGAGTGTGGGCTTCCGCTAAGTGCACGCGCATCGAAATGCACGTGAGCTATTTTGTTATCAGCCCACTTTAGAGCAGCGTTAGTGTTAAAAGAGTTTCTCCCGACACTGTGATTGGCTTCAAAGTTTATTTTTTCGTATCCAACTATGGGCATGTTTATAGTCAAGTTGAGTGTTTTGCCTCGTCTGTCGTCATTGCTCAACAAATTAACAGCCAAATGTTTACTCGAAGCCCATTGTGCGTGTAATGAAGAATCAATGAATGCATCTTGTTGAGCGTGATGCATTTTGATGGCAATTGTTGTGTCGGTGTACCAAGGAGTCGACAAATTGAATCCCCCGAAAATACGCGTAAATTGCGCTGTTGAGTGATTGTTGGCATCTATTACCAAGTGGATTATTTTCCCACCATTCCACTTGGCATTCAATTGAGAATTGATGTGGTTCTGCCCACTTACATACCATCCACCTATGTCCATTTTCTCCCAATCTTTAATGTCACTTTGCCAAGAGATCAAGGCTTCGCTGCGTTTTGAGTCGAGGATATTGGTGACTTTGGTATTTCCTTCTAATCGGAATCTCTTATTATCTGTTACTTCAATCTGTCTCTGCCATTCGACAGCATCGTCCACGCTGGTGGTTTTGACAGTTGTAGATGCTAAATTGTCAAAAGGTGTCTGCAAGAGAATTTCAAAAGTATTTTCTCTTCGGTAACCCTGAATGATTCGATCTGTATTTATGTCCAATGCGACTATTTCGTCAGGAGACCACCGGAATGTTGTGGCAGCACGATATAAGAGTGGTCCGTAGGCCCAGATGCCGCGCTGCGTTTTCAAGATGCTTGCGCTTATATTCCGTCCGGGGTAACGAAGATGCAGATTACCTGTAATGAGAATTTTAAATTCAGGTTAGGTTAAAACCTGGGATTAGTACGTTATTTAGTCTTCACATTAGTGATGAATGAGCTAGCAGATGAGTTTGTTTGCTATAATGAATTTCATTTGTGCTTCTAGTTTTGTTAAATGTTTTGTGAATAACATTTCCTATAGTAACTAATTGTTGATTAAAGATTTTGAAAATAAATTTTTTAATTTCTTTTTTTTTTTTGTGAAAAGAAATTACTGGATGAATTCGAGTAGTTTATTGAAGGGGAGGGAATTTTAGTCATCAATAAATATAACTCAGCAGAACCTGTTCCAGGATTTCTTTTCTTGTGTGACATGATTCAGTTTCTTTTTATTCTCTTTATTTATTTATTTAAAAAAAATTTTATTTCACCATTTTTTAGAATCATTTCTTGACAATTGATAAAACTAGTGTTTCTCATATTTTCACTGAAAAATACAAATAGGTGATCCATTTGTATTACATTTTATGAATTACTAAAGTGACAAAAATACAATATTATTGCTATTTATTCAAATAATGCTGATTAAAATTAAAAATTAAAGGAAAACATATTTTCTTCTTATTTAAAGTAAGGTGCTAACTTTAAAAGAAAAATGCCAAGCCATGTGCTAAATGGCAATTTTTTCTAAGCATTTTGTGATTGAAAACCTTTCAAAAGTTGTATATTTCAATATTTTTCCATCTTAAAACACCTGTTGTATGACGTCATATTTTGAATGATAGTTTGTCATGTGATGGGCGACGCTGAGACGTCAAACTAAAAGTGAACATGATGCCACTCGATAAGTCAAATGGGAGAAAACCCAATATCAAATCATTTCAAAGATTTGGATGTGAAGCGTATGTTTACATCCCAAAGCACGAAAGAGATAAAATAGAGGCGAATAGTGAGAAGGGAACTCTTTTGGGTTATTCATCAAACCGAAAGGGTTATCGTGTTTATTTGCCGAGATAGGATTGGAGATTGGAGACTGGAGATTGGAGATCGGATTTGGAGATTGGAGTGATAGAGAGTTTCGACGTGAAATTTAAAGAAGAACTCAATGGTTGGACAGAAGAAAGACCGCAGAACGAAAGAAGGGATGATTTTCCGTTGATTCGTATCTTTTACGACAAACACGAATTGAATGCCGTGCGAAATACTGAACCAATTCATGGAAGTTGCTGAAGTTCAACCGGAAGTTGCAGAAACTCAACCGGAAATGACAGAAACTTAATCGGAAGTGCTAGAAACTCAACCGGAAATGCTAGAAACTCAACCAGAAGTGCTAGAAACTCAACTGGAAGTTGAGAGAACGGCGGATTTGATCAAAATTCACCAAAGAAGTTACATCGAGAAATTACTACGATATCACGGATTGGAAGATTGCAAAATTAAGAAGACACCATTGGATCCGAATAAGAAGCTAGACGATTGCGAGAAGAACAAAGAAGTCGACGATTGCGAGAAGGGCAAAGAAGTCGACGATTGCGAGAAGAGCAAAGAAGTCGACGCAGGCGAGTATCAAACGGCCCTTGGCCAATTGATGTATTTAGCAGTTAACACTCGACCAGACATCAGCCATGCAGTGGGAGCCCTTTCCCAATTTAACAGAGAGCCACGAATGATTCATCAAAATGCTGTTTGACGAGTTTTTCAATATTTACGTTTTACGAAAAATCACGGATTGACGTTTAATAAGCAAGAAAATGGTTTGCGAGGATTCAGCGACGCCGGATGAAATCAGACGGATGACGCAAAATCGTTCGCAGGATCTATTGTTTTAAATGGACGAATTAGCGAAAGAAATGACTTGGACGAAAGAAATTTATTTGGATTTAAACATACAAATTGATGAAGTTATACCTTTAATGACTGACAGTAAAAATGTTCTCCAACGGATTTCAGGGGGATATCAGCAAAAAGAAGCGATCGAACCATTTAAATCGCGCATTTCACTGTGACCGCCGGTGACTCACCGGTCGGCACTGGCTGGCGTACCGTTAGGGGATTGGTCACTTAGTCGTACTGGAATAACGTGACCAATCCGAGTTTACGTGGTAAGGCCAAGGGTGCCTTGCAGAGAGAACTCCTCCGACGTGTGAGCACAGAACATGTTCGTGTTCCGCATGTCGACACCCGAAGAAGCCCGAAGGTAGAGAGTTGATGTTGCGGGACGCGAGTGTCGATACTGTGGGTTGAGACGCGGATTATGACGTCGAATGGAACTTTAGCGTTTGGCCCTGCCTGACTTCGGCATCGGTGTGGAATTGAGACATACCAGACACGGGAGTGAGCAGTCCACCAGCTTCACAATAAAGCCAATATACCAAACGTGCACTCTCATTGAAAAAAGGTTTAAAAAGCCAGAATGGAGACATTGTTTGTACCTTTAAAGGTTTAAGAATACCTCCACATCCATATACATACCTATACAGCTTTTTATACCTTTCTTACTGAAAGTGTATCGTCTATCTGTGTCACTCATTCATCGTGCACCGTGGAACCCGGGATCCTCCGCCGTCCCTAGGCTGGAGACCTCAGAACCATCACATCACTTTGTTAAGGAATAAATCGAGCGGGAGAAATACGATCTGCAGTATCTAAGTACAGACAACATGATTGCAGACTTTTTAACGAAAGGATTAACTGAGATGAAGTTGGAGAACAATTTAAAAGAGTTTAATCTGAATTAGAATGATGTGTTTGTGAAAACTATGATTCAAAGTAGGGGAGATATGTTGTCTGACGTCATACTTTGAATGATAGTTTGTCATTCGATTCCGCTTATGTTAAAGTTTCCAAATCCTAAAAATACCTTACAATTTAAAAATTCTCGGGAATTCTCGAAAAACAGCTTAAAATGTCTCGAGGATTGAAATAACCAAAATTTTCATTTTTCTCGAGAAATTCTCTACAGAAGGAATTTTGGGGGGAAATCGTATACAGGGCGAGGCAGAATTTCGGTTCTAGCATTATATTTGGAAATGTGCAATGCCGAAATTTTGACTATTTGCCTCATTTTGCCTACTTATAAGAAACAATAAGCAATATTAATTCCATAGACCTAACAAAAACTTAACTTCAACACGCTCATTAACAATTAATTTTTACCTTTGCTTTTTTCTGGATTCAGTTTCCGATATTCACCGTCAAACGAAACTCTTTTCGAACGATTTCTCTTCGCGTCCCACATTAGATCCAAATCCAGACTAAGGACGTCGACATAAATTTTTGTTGCTGCATATGAAATAATTTGCGTTTGTGGTGCGAGTAGAATTTGAGTTTGCAATATTTTTTCATCTCCCAATGTCAGATTGAGATCGGCCGTGTATTGAGTTTGAGGCCACACCAATTGAGTAAGTAGCCAATACTTGCCTGGATTAGGTCTCGAGAGATTACCCATCGAATAATAGGTATGGTTTGAAGGTGTGATAAACGCATTTCCCATATGCATGTGGTTCTCTTTTGCGATCAGATCACAGTTCCAGTACCAAATGCGTTTATCTGTAGCCGTCAAATTGGCATGGATAGTATGATAGAGTTGCTTACGATGACTTTTATTGACATAACTTGCTGCAGCAGTTATTAGTTTGTTTGGATTCCAGGTAGCAGTGCAAGTCAAGAGGAAGTTCCTCGGACGAAGTTCCTCTAGATGACTCTATATGATAAAAAGAAATATAACAATTTTAAAAATCATCAATACCTTTAATTACCGAGATGACGATAGTTCTGTTGGGCATTTGCAACGTAAATCTGTAATCGACATTGGCTAGAGTTGTTGTGTGGTCAGTCAAATTGACAGTGACGCTTATTTTGTGCGCGCTGCTAGTGTGCAGAATGATTCGTGTATTTAATTTGCGAGGTAGATTCGCGTGGTCGATGCTAAGTCCCATTTGTAGATTCCTGACTGGATATGCGAATTTGAAAAGCAGCGTCAAATTATTTCGTCTGACAGTGCCAGCGTAACTGAATATCTGCTCTAATCTCATTTGTTGGCTTTCCTGCTGGGCATTCTCTCCAAGTCCCAGTTGAAGTGTGTTTTCGAGGTGACCCTCCGCACTCAAAAAAGACCAAATGAATAATGTATCGTATTCTGGAAAAGCGCTCAATTGAAGATGAGATGTGCATGTTAAGCGATGCAATTGTTGATTCGGTAAACTGCTTTTCCGCAGTTTACTCAGCAGCTCGATCAACTCGCGATCGCTGCCCCGCCACGAATAGTGAGCGGTGCAAGTGATGACAAAAGCATCTGCATCCACTTGATACGAACCCGTCACGACTGTGTCAAGAATAGTTGAATCAAAAGCGAAATTCCAATCTAATCGTACGGGATGTCGTTCAGATTTTATGATATCTCCCTTCAAAGTCATTGGGCGCTCGGTCAAGTGTAGGAGTTGTAAATCAACGGTCAATTTTTTGTCCGCTTGCAGGACGATCGAACCCGAGAGAGAGCATATGGGCGCAGATGGTGTACGTACGTGTAAATTCGGAACGATTCGAACAATGTCGGCAAATAACTCGCGTCGCCACTCGGCTTGAACGAGATACTTCTCTCGGTCGACTGTGACTGTTGCATCTATTTTTTTCTGGTTCGGTTCGTTGAGATAATTTCCGGTTAGAATGAATTTCTTAAACGGAGTTAGAAGTTGGAAAGTCACGTGTTTATCCAGTTGGTTGTGGATAAATTCAGCGGTTAGCTCCCGGTCGATGTTGGACCGAGGGGTTTTGAAGCTCAATAAAAATATCTGCAGATAATCGTTCGATTGGATAAGTTGTTCCTTTTCGTTTTTGTACTCGAAAAGATAAGAAACGACGGATGGATCGGTTTTCTCGATGGATAAGTGTATTTCTGCTGGACCGGTGAGTGGGAAATGTGGTGCAGTAAGTACTCTACTAGCATTAGGATACGATATGTGTCCGTTCAATTGTACGCCGAATGGTGTCGTGGTGAGTGCATCAGAATGATATTGAATGTTTTCACGATCTCGTATGACTCCTGATATGTGGTGTTCGCCATTTGCGTCAGTTCGGATCACACTGTGCCTAAAACATCAAAATTTATTAAATGGATAAAATCGGTATAAATAACTGCTTTTTAAATTATAATAATAAATAAAATATTTGGAAAAGGTAATCTTGGGAAAGGTAATTGTGACCGCCGGTGACTCACCGGTCGGCACTGTCTGTCACACCATCAGGGGGATGGGTCATTACCCTACTCTCGTAACCGGAAGTACGTGACTCATCCCTGACGACTAAGGAAAGGCCTAGGCCGCCTTGCGGAGAGAATCCTTCCGGTGTGCGAACACGCAACAACTAGATTCGTTCTCCGCATGTCGACGACCGAAGCCTAAGCGATAGAGAGATGAAGTGGGAAGCAGGTGTCGATACTGCTGGCTGAGATGTGATGTAAGTCACCGAAGGAATCCTTAAATGTTCGGCATCGGCGTGGGATCGAGACGCACCAGCCACGGATGTAAGAAGTTCACCGGGTTCAGAATAAAGCCATACAACCAACATGAATCGTCCTTCGTGTCACTCATTTATTCGTGCACCGCGGCACCAGATCCCTTCACCCAGTACACCTTGGTGAAAGCCCAGGAACCCGGTCACATAATCATCACAACATCATTACAAAATGGTTTTAATATAGTTGCTCATACTTGTAAATTTGTGACTGGCTTCCGAGGTCTCCAGCCCTAGGGGCGAATGGAGGATCCCCGGTCCTCGGTACACAAATAAGCAAGGACACGAACGCTGATTCTTGTGTGTAAATTGGCTTTATTCCTAAGCCGGCAAACTGCATGCATCTGTGACTGGTATGTCTCGATCCCACGCCGATACCGAAGCATCGGCGGGGTCAGAACTAAAGTCCCCTTTTGGCAGCTTACATCGCATATCGACCCACAGTGTCGACACTCGCATTCCATCGATCCATCTCTACCGTCGGGCTTCATCGGGTGTCGGCATGCAGAGAACAAACATGTTGCATGCTTGCACACCAGAAGAGTTCTCTCCGCTAGGCGCCCTTGGCCACATAATCTCGGATTGGTCCCGTACTTCCGGGTACAACTAAGTGACCATCTCCTACCTGTACGACAGACAGTGCCGACCGGTGACTCAGCAGCGGTCACAAATTATTTACTAAGTTTATTGTCATTTACACTTTCATTTTAACCAATTATAATTCTAAATTTGTTTGTCTCAATAATTTTATTAGCTTGATCTGGAATTAAACTCAGGAACAGGTGGATGATCATAGCAATTTGGGGAAATTCTAATGTTGCGTAAGATTAGCCTCTTTCAATTAGTACTTACAAAATCAAGCTGGAGCTGAAAGAACCATTGGAATTGACATAAATTAATCTGATGACTGTTACATAACAATTGATTTGAATTTAGTGATTATCATAAGCTGAATATTATTTGTGTATCATGGATGCTTTCAGTGCTTGATGCCCTAGTCAAAAAAAAGGTTTCACTTTTATTTTGTCTCTCATCACGTCAATGATACTTAAATCCACTTTTTCTCAAAACTTTTTCTTGAATTATATTATTTTTTTTAAAATTTGGATACTTCACAAATTTACAATTGAGTTTTTTTTTCTCTTTCTTTTACGATTCTTGATTTTCCATACGGATAGTCATGAAGATGGCCTCCAAGATCAATTGGAGATCAGTTGAATAGCCTACTATATTCACTTCCATATACAGTATATGTAAGTGAATATATACATGAGATATAATAATCTCATGTATCAAGTTCTGTTTGGCAATTATTTTGAAAATAAAATGAATTTTTGGACCCGGCCAACATAATTGCGAAACATTTCTAATGATGGACCTAAGCTGAGGTCACCTTTGGCAGTTTTACTTGTGGGCCAAATGCCATCAAGAGGATTTCACTACAAAACACCATCCAAACTGACGTTATTATTTCATACCTTAATTGCAGTGTAAATATCTTGTCGGATGGCACGTCAATACGAGTTCTGAAGAGCTGTCTCCCGCGTGTTTCAATGCGTCCTTTGGTGACTGCAGTTGACACCAACGTTGTTCTCAACTGCAGTCCGATCCCTTCTGTGTGAAAACCAGAGACCAATCGTAAAGCAATACTAGGATAGACATGTCCTTCTATGAGTGCACTTCCCGTTTCAAGGAAATTTCGCAAATCTGTGCGACCAGCGGCGTTTAATTCGAAGGCAGCTGAAGCTCGAATTGATGTTTGGAGGGCAAGCCCCACTCCAGTTGGGTATTTGAGAGAAGTGTCGACGAGTTTTGACGCACGCATTAACTGCACTTGTCGTTCTTCAGCGAAACGGGCAAGATGGTACCGCAAATCGAATGCTTGGCTTAGTTGCGTAACGAGTTCATCTCCCCAAGATGACCACAGCCATATTTCATTTCCTAAAAACTTAATGGACACGAATCCATGAGGTTGCTTTCCAAATCGACTTTTCGACATTTCCTGCATTGAAAAGTAATCAAATCAAAATAACGATTTAATTATACTTATAGACTGAATATTCTTTTTAAAAAATGGTGTATAAAAGGTGCTTTAAGGCTCTATACAATTATGAGGTATTGACAGGGCCGAGCTAGGGCTTTTGGCGCCCGATGCAAAAAGTTCCAAATT
>JAQIXT010002658.1:0-10170 GCA_034700445.1 Stenotaenia linearis | reverse complement strand
AATTTGATCAAATTTTTTTTACAAGCAGAGGAATATCATTGTATTACAATGCTAAAGTAGAAATTTGCAATGGCAAATAGCAAAAAAATATATTGTTGCTTGAAATTGCTTTACCATGGTAAAAGTCAGACAAATAACTCCTACTGTACAACTAACTTCAAGCAACAATATATTTTTTTCTATTTGCCGTTGCAAATTTCTACTTATAATGCTAAAGTGCTACAATGCTAATATAATTATATTCCTCTGCTTATAAAAAAAATTAGACCTAATTCATGAGTGTCTTATTCATGTGGTCCCCATGTAAGATTAATAATTAACTGAGTTTGGTGCAACCAGCCATTAGTGATATTTATAATTCACAGAAAAAATTATCGATTTTATGGGCGAAATGACTTTCCTTGATTGTGATTGGGAAATGGCAGGCCCATCATCATGGGCTATAGTTAAGTTTTAATTCACTTATTATTCTGCACTTCGACTTACTGTCATTTCAAATTCAGTTTTTCCTTCAAAAAAGTGCACACCATCATGTACTTACAAGCCATACACTTCAAAAATTTGCTAATAGTGATACTTATTTCGACTTTTATGTACATTCAAAAGAGGTGCCCTATATTTTAAGGTTGTATCACAACAATTTATTTTAATTGATTTTCATTCAGTTGCAAAATTTAAACACTTCACGAAACCCTTGCACACCCGAGGAAGTTACAAGCGCTTGCATTGAAGATTGTGTTAACAAAGAGTTGGTCAAGGTGTTGGACTGTGGGTAAAACTTTCAAATATCTTTGCAATATATCTTTTGTTTGAATAATGTATATTTCAGATTACCATTTGTTAATAGTACGATGAAGCAGTGCGAGACCTTTGAAGAAATCGTGAAAAGTTATCACAAAATTTATCCAATTATTATAAGTCAAGCAAAATATTATGACTCATGTAAGTGTAAGCGAAAATGCAACGAAGTTCAGTACTCTTTGAGACTGTCCTTGGTGTATCGGATTGGCCATGCAGCCTTAAGATTTGTCTTCCGTGATGACAAAGAAGAAATTGTTAGGGAAAAGGAAATTTTCACTGCATCAGCTCTGTTTTCTGATATTGGAGGCACTGTAGGCCTCTATCTTGGAATAAGCATATTTGCAGTCATTGATTTAATTGGATATATTATTAGAAATGCTGCACTGCGCAAACTTATTAAGAAATAAATTTCTCCTCCAAAGTATTACGCGTTACAAAAGTAATAATATTTTTGCGATTTCTAGCAGTTGCTAATTAGATATTATTTGTTGATTAGATTTTGCAGAGAACAAAACTTATGTCATACAACTTTTAAGTTAAACATAAGTTAGATTTTATAATTAGCATGGAATTTATAAGTTACAAGAGAGTTCTCTGCAAACTCTGTAATAATAATTTTTATTGCACTATTAACTATTCAAGATACACTGTATAAGCTACATATATGAATAATCATTCTTCATATACCAAAATAATTGTTTTTCTAGAATTTAAACATCTCACACAATGTTTAATTACAATTACTGAACAATTACTATCATTTTGTAATAATAATGTAGACAGTTTAAATCTTTGGAGATTCCCAAATGGTAATTTATAAGCTCATTTTTGTGTCTTATCTCACAACAGTGGTGTATATTTCCATGTTATTGTTACATAATTAATTATGCTGGACTGATTGCTGGAATTAGCAATTCATTATTTGTGTTCTCTGTATAAATTTTAACTGAATAAAAATAATAAATGAATACCTTAGCAAGAAATTTAGAAATGCTCATTTCAAGGATCCCTTAGTGTAGAAATTTCTATGACCCTCTTTAGCATATATTTTTTTTTTTTAAAAATTTAAAATTAAAATCTAATAACAATCTAAGTAAAAAAAAATAAATCATGAAAATTACTACTAAGTCAAACTTATTCCTCTCTTTCTCAGCGTTTTATCCTCCATAAACCACACAAACACGCCGAGACGATCAGGAAAATGTTATTCAGTAATTAAAATAATCACATTAATTAAAATTCAAATACCAAATTCGAACAATTAATTTAAAGCAATAACAGCAAACTCGTAACAATTTCGAATTTGCGATTCATGCCTTCATTTGCGAAGGTACTGCTGATTACGACTTGTATTCCCCTACAAATCACTGTTATTATAACTTAAGTCTTACCTCATTTTTTGTACGATTGCGTCTTTAACATTCTATGACGTTTTTCAATAGATCCTATCAAAAAATATACAGTTAATATTCGGTTTTCTAAACACAAAGACAAAACTCACAACTTACAACCGCCATTATGAAACGCGGCAGTGTCACGTGATCGAGCGGTCGTCTATGGTAGCCTAGAAGAATCACAATAAAAAATTACAAAATGAAATTTTAAATAATTCAGTATAATAATTAATAAATGACAATGTAAATTAGCAAATAGTTATTCCTACACAAACAAATGATGAAATTAGTTGCTTCATTTAAAGTTAAATGACAATTGAAGCCTTCAAACCTTCGGGTCACAAAAGGGGTGGAAAAAAACCCATTTAAAATTAGGATCACTTCCTGCCTGCATCTCTTGATTGGCATTTAGGGTGCAAAATATGAGGGCACAATTATAATCTTCCCTTGAGAAAATTACACAACAGAAGTTGACTGGATTTTTTCAGAAAAGCAGCACTTTTATACAATGATGCTCTGTAAGTAGAATTCTGAGGTAAAATTATTGTTTTATCTTATAAATAGTATTATATTCCCATGTCATTGTTGAAGAGTGTCTGAATTTTATATTACATTTTGTATTTTGTATTTAGTTTTATGATGAATCAATTTTATTGATTTTCATGTCTTTAAATACATTTAAATTTAACTTGTCAACAACTGTCACATTATAAATAAACTGCAATATTTAAATAACAATGTTTACATTTTATTAACATGTTATTTATTATTTACTTATCACGGTTTTTCTTGTCAATAACAAACTTGCACATCCACAATTTGTCATGTAATGTCAACATTTTGTATGACAAAAAGACTGAATAAAATTTAAAATATAACATTCTATTTCATCAAAATGCAGTTGAAAAGCAACATTAGATTTATCAATCCTAATCACAATTTTAACCAAAACAATAACAATTCCAGTTCAGTCAAATGCATCAAGAAATCAACTTTATCTAAAATCATCAGAAACTCAATATTGGTGGTTTGTATGATGGGCTGCGTTTACCAAGTTTCTGAACGTTCAATCACTTACATCATAGGCACAGTTGTACTGGAAATGGAGCTAAAACAACGTACAACTGTTTTAATTCCATCGTTGACAGTTTGCAGCATGAAATTAATTTCTGCTATTGTCAGAAACAACACATTTTCTTTTGCAAACACTTCTCACTTGTGGTCCAGTGTTGGAAATGTGGATCCAAACAAATTTTTGCTTTCTAAAACAGTATGTTAAAATCACTATTGAGCATGCTTGTATATTTTAAGTTAAAAGGTAATAGTGTATCATACACAAACAAAATGTACATTGTTGATTAGTCTATCACTCACCACGACCATATTCAATTATTATATATTAACAAAAATTCACAGTACTTTCAAAATTTTCAAATTCCTAAAACATATATAAGACAAAAGAAATTATAGCAAAAAAATTGTTATCGGCTTATTATGCAGTATGCTCAATTGTCATTAGCAACAATAATAATCAAAATATTTTATAACCTTTAAGTGTGGAGATAACTTTTTTACAAGATGTCTGATAAATGCTACTGAAGCTGTAAAAGTTAGTAACATGAATAACATATATGGTAATTGTGGAATAGTGACAATGAGTAAGTGAGTGTACAGTAACATCCTGAGAATGCTTAGAATTGTTTTATAATTGCAGAAGAAAAGATCATATACACAGGAATTATGACGAACGTGGCTTATTATTGGCCACAAGTGAGAGATATCAAACAATATGTCGTTAAGTTTGACTCAGCTAAAGATACTTTGCCAAAATCTTATTTTGATTATACCGTACCTTTAGTTTTTTCTTCATCACGATACATTCCATCATGTGCACAAAACCCTTCAAGTGAAAGAATACACTGGAACGTTCCATTTAACTATGTTTGACGTCTATTCAAAAGAAGTAGAAATGTCCAAACACTATAAAATGTTATATTTTGCTGATCTTCATTATATTAGTTGCAAAATTTGAACACCATTGGAAATCCTTGCATGGACAAAGAAGTAGCAAATAAATGCATCGATGATTGCATCAATAAAGAGTTGGTCAAAGTGTTGGATTGTGGGTAAGTTGTCTAAATTCATTAAATTGCATGTTTTTACAATGATATACATTACAGATTGCCATTTGTTAACTCTTCTCTGCCACAGTGCAAGACGTATGAAGACATTCAACGAAATTATGCAAGAATTCTCCCAATTCTTACAACCCAGACTAAATATTACAAAGGATGTCATTGTAAGCGAAAATGTAGCGAAGTCCAGTATACTTTGCAAAAGAATTTTCATACAGATTGGACCGAATACACAATATTAGGATTTAATTATTTTGATGAGAACGAGGAAATTGTACGAGAAATTGAAATTTTTACTATATCGGCACTGTTTAGTGATATAGGGGGCACTGTTGGCATTTATCTCGGAATTAGTTTGTTTACAATAACTGATCTCATTGATCCTATGCTAAACATGGTATTAAATAAATATTTTAAAGGAAGGAATTGTAATAACTGATGGCATGCCACAAGACAATCATAAATTTGGTCAATATTGTCTACAAAAACAAACAGAAAATTGGGATTTCTAATTCAAACCAATCACAAATAATTGATTTTCTAACATTTGTTTTTCAATTTCTATTTATTTGAATATAACTGAAACATAAAATTATACTATGTAAAAGTTCTAATCTATTGTAAATACAAAACAATACTTATATTATTATTATTATTTGAATCATTTTATTCAACTTTTGTCAATAATATTATCTTTGTATTGCATGGTTTTTAATTGAGTATATAATATTCACTTGTATTTTGATAAAGTACAAATATCAATGTAAATATTGAACAATAATATTGGATTGATGTGATTTGATTTAAAAATTTAACCCATGTCTTTACAATCCAAACTGTAACCAATAGATTCAGAAGCAAGTAAATGAAAAGCCACAAAAACTTCACTAAACATACAATAACTAATGTAATTAAGTTAATCAATAATCATTCAAATATTTTGTATGGATGTACATGCAAACCAAAGCTTTTCTTTGTTTAATTGTGTTCATAATTGTATTGGAAAGATATAAAATATGACTAAATGTAGCTTAAAGCTATTTGAGTTGATACAGATATCAAATGAAATTATAATATGTAAAAATTAATGAAAAACTATGAAATGAATGCACTAGTTCAAGAAGGTCACACACATGTAGTCAAAATTGATTTTTATGTTAAAATAAACTTATTTACTAATGTAACTTTCATCAATAATGAAATAATCACAGAATTTTATTCACAACTGCCTGTCATCAGTATTTGCTTTGACAATGTTTATACTGGACATTTACATATTTACATTGCATTAACTTGCCAAACCAAGAAAAACCTCGTGTTTCCAATGACAGTTCCAAACTTATATCACCACCATTGCAATATATAATGAACATCCATGTTATTAGTCCTGCTAATCCCCATTACAACCAAACATCCCTTCAAAACAGAAGAAAGAGAATTTTTTCACAATTTACAAAAAAATGTACACTATCTAAAATCATTAGATATATTGTATTGTTGATTTGCATAACTGGTTGCACATACCAAGTTTCTCAACGTTTAATCTCATACATCGAAGGCATAGTTGTAGTTGAAATTGAGCTCAAACAACGAACGACTATTTCATTTCCAACTTTAACTGTATGCAGCACACATCTCTTCAATAAGATAACAAACTCTATCCCAATTTCGTTTAATAATACATTTGACTTATGGTCCACTGTTGGAAGAGTTGATCCAAGCAAGTTCGCAATTGCAACCATGGTAAGTAAAAGTCCAATGTCCTGTAGCTTTAATAATAACATATTCCTTGTGTTCAAGTGTGACAATTTAGCTGGATTATGTTTTAGTATAGCTGAAGAATTAATGAATCTTAGTAATATGAATAATATTTATGGAAGTTGTGGAGTTCTAACAATGAGTAGGTATCTATTCTAGTAATTGAATCATCTTAAAGCATGTTGATATTGTAGAAACAAAGTTGAAATTTGTGGGTTCCTCAACGGAAGTCCACTACATTTGGGACAACATAGGAAATATTGTACTAACCCATGTCAGTAATAGCAAATATAGCACTTATAGCAAATTCTAGAAGGTTAATACAGAAAACTATTTTAATTTTATGTTTCAAAATTTAAACTGTTTTAAACTTCTATCTTTTCTTTGTAAAATGTCTCCAAGTTTATCCTGTTTGAATTTCTTCAGCCCATTTGATTATTTCAATCTTTTCATATCATTTATCAACCATATCCAACATTTTCAACTTATTTTTAAGAGTGTAGGATACAAGATTCTTAAATTACATTATATCTAACAAAAATCTGAATGTGAATCTAAGAGTAGAATTTACTGAAAGTAACACAGATATGCCCTACTTAATGCTACACCTTAATGTTCTGTACTATAGCATTCGCCCTACAATGCTTATTTATAACATATATTAATCAGAAGTTTTAGAACTTTTCTAGAATAACAAATAATGTAGATGCTACTCACCTTAGAGCAAAATTGAAAATTTTGATGTGGCATTTATAACATTACTAAAAAATGATATCTCCACTGTGCCAATTAGTGGATTAAAGAGCATATGCCAAAGAAAATTTATGAAATAACTTATTTTTAATATAAATTGTCTAAACATCCTAAGATAATCCAAAATCAAATCTATTGTTTTATATTTCTTTTAATTTCTTCATGGACATTTTGCTGTATGGTGCTTTGCGAGTTTTACTTATTAATCCGAGGTAAAAGTGTAATGTTCACATTTACACATATATTTATTTCTCAAGTATTTCCTTCATAATGACTTATTCCATCATGTTCATCAAAGCTACATAATGTTATTGGCAGTTGAACATAATACTGAATGCAAATTCTTCATACATTCAAGGGAGGTAACAATACATTTCAAATTACAACTGAACTTATTTTATTTTCATTTATTATTATGTTAGTTTCGAAATTTGAACACGCTCAGAAATTCCTGTACATCCGAAGAAGCTACAAACGCTTGCATAGAAGATTGCATCAATAAGAAATTAGTTAAAGTCTTGGATTGTGGGTAAAGAACATATAATATAATTGATACTTTATTTTTACAATTGTGTGCACTTTTTAGATTGCCATTTGTCAACAGTACCAGACCACAGTGCAAAACACTTGAAGAAATAATTGAAACGTATAGAAAAATTGTTCCCATTACTTCACATCAGTTGAAATATTATGAAGCATGTCAATGTAAGCGAAAATGCAATGAAGTTCATTACACTTTGCGAAAGAATGTGCAGGTGGAGAGAAGACATAAAACAATATTAAGATTTCAATTTGCTCAAGATAATGAAGAAATTGTAAAAGAATTTGAACTTTTTACAGCATCAGCACTGTTCAGTGAAATAGGAGGAATTATAGGCATTTATCTTGGAATAAGTTTGTTTACAATTACTAATATTATTAATTCCATAATGCAGAGAACTTTTAGCCAATATCTGTTAGATAATTAATTAAATAAGCATATTCTGCTGCATACTAAATGTTGGTGAAGTTAATTTGCAATTTTGGTTAACTAGGTGGTTTTTATCTTAACTTAATTAGCTTAAAGTTACTATCTGGTGCTAAATTTAGACCTAATGGAGTCATGAAAATCACATGTTAAAGAAAAAACAGTATTATTCTCTGAAGCTCATTTATAATATTTTGCATTAAGTACTTGTATAATAAATATATGTATTTATTACATATTTTACATGTTTTCCCCCTCAAATTGATTTATCTTTGAACTTTGATAGATGTCAACAAGATTAACATTGTAAATATAATATAATATTTAAATGTCAGTTAATGTTTACATAAATATGTTATTTACTTGTCAAAACGAAGTTGCACATGTTGCATAAATCTTTTAATGTCAATATTTACTGTAGCTTCATAAGCAACTAAACAGAAATTAAAGAAACAAAAATCTATTTCACTAAAATGGAGTTGAGAACTAACAATCGCGAATCTAACCAGAGCAATCCAAGGCAATTGGGATGGAATAACAAAACCAATCCCTTGCCAATCAAATTCATAAAGAAATCAACGTTGTCTAAAATTATCAGAAACATTATATTGTTGTTTTGCGTGACCGGTTGTGCCTATCAGGTGTCTCAACTTTTAATTACTTACGTCAGATGCGTAGTTGTACTGGAAATAGAGATTAAACAACGTGAAATAATTACGGTTCCAACAGTGACTGTTTGTAACAAAGAGCTCTTTAGCATGTTTACCACTTGGAATCCATTTTCATTTGAAAATACTTCTCATTTATGGTATAATGAAGGTTATATTAATCCAGACAATATTACCATTCTGAAAGCAGTAAGTTATAATTCAATAAATAACAATAGTCAGAGCTTAACTCGGTTTTTTCGGGAGCAGAAAAATTTTCTTGGGGCCATTTGAGGCCCCTTTTTGGGCTTTTGTAAGGCCTTTTTAAAGGCCTTTTTAGGCTTTACACGGAACATTTTAAAGAGAAAAAAAGGCCAAACTGGTGCCTCCCCTTTTCCTGTCAGGCCTTTCCTATCATCTAGCCTGGAACAGCTGCTCCAATTTATACCTATGCCACCTCTGACTAAAACAGAGTACCACCCCCTCCTTGGAGTACTCCAAATGCAACTTACAACAATCTAACAAAAGTAACTATTAGTAGTACTTGCTTGACCTTTGATCCAAAGAGGCAATTTTCTGTCATGAGTAACGTTTCTCCCCTCTTGGGAGAAAATTCCATCTCTCTACGTCCTCATGATCCCTCTAGGTATTTTATCTTGTGTGGTGCTAAAGACAGCTCTGATGCTTCCAATTGGATTGGGATCATGGTCTTCCTTTCCTCTTGTTGCTTTTTTATCATAGCCCTTCTCTTCTGTCAGGCTTTTTTTCTTTTTGCTTTTTATTTCATTACTTGTCTCTGACTTTATTTGGAGGTATTTACTTGTGTAAGATTATTGAGTCGAGTGAAAGATTTAAATTATATAAATATTTGATTGATATAAACATTTATAGATCATTTAAAGTTAATATTATGTGTGTTTAAGCTTGTCTTGGCTCGAAATTAAAATAAGACAACTTAAACTGAACTTTAAATAAACAAAGATTGGACTGCATTTGGAATCCTCCATGGAGTGGATGTACTCCACATTTTAGGATGAACCCTAAACAATAATAATATTCATAATTTTTCATTTCTTACAAGTGCGGCACCAATTTAAGAGGAATATGTGTTGTAAAAGTTAACGAAAGTGTACTGAATAACATAAATACTATTTTCGGTAGTTGTGCAGTCCTTGCTTTGAGTACGTATCCTGTAATCAATTTATAACTCACAAACAAAAACATATTCCAAAATTATCAAGTTAACCAAATCAGGTTATACCTTAATACTTTATCTAAGCTAAATCTCAGCAATTTTCCTCATATCCTGTCCAATTCATCTTAATTTGATTTCTGAATAGTTTTTGACTTGTGTAAGGTATTTGCATATGGCCCTATGTCTGTCTGTGTCATATGAATTTATATCTGGCTTAAATTATAATAGTCATATCTAAAAGCAGATAAACTTGATACTGGCCATATATTGCAAGTAATATTTCCATAAGAAAATGTATAATCTCTCGGCATCACTTTGTAAATTCCCAAATAAACTTGCACTTTTGCATTAAAAGAAAAACTTTTATTAATAAATTGTATCAAATTAGTTTATAATCAATTAGGTAAAACTGTCATTACCTTGGAAAAAAGTTTGATCATAATTTTTTTATAATTACAGAAATAAAATTAATGTATATGGGTCAAATGACTAGCATCTATTATCATTGGACATGGGCAAA
>JAQIXT010002657.1:0-10170 GCA_034700445.1 Stenotaenia linearis | reverse complement strand
TTTTGCACTTTTTCTGCATTCTTTGCACATATTTTGAATTTGTTTCAAATATTCTAAAATTGATTGCATATTTTTTTTGGCAGATTTTGTATGTTTTCTTCAGTTTTTTTTGCAAATTTGCACATAATCTGCAATTTCTGCACATTGTTCTGCAATTTTTGTTTACTTTCTGCAATAGTTTGTAAATTATATATTTTCTGCAAGATTTTTGCAGGTTTTGCATATTTTTTTCATTTTTTTGCATATTTTCTTCATTTTTTGTTGTTGCAGATTTCGCATTTATTCTGCAATTCTTTTTTACTTATTGTTACAAGGACATATTTGATATATAAATTAATTAAAAAATCGAAAATTCAAATATAATATCAAAAATTCAAGTAACAAAATCCCATAATTCCAAGCAAAAAACAATTCAAACAAAAATGCAATAATTTGAAAGAAAATACTCAAATATTTAAAAAATTCAAATAAAATAAAAACCAAGAATACAAATAAATCCATCTTACCATCTTTACAGTTACTGTTAATAATTAACCCTAAGAAGAACAAAATGACAGCTCGTTTCAATATCTTAAGAAAAATCCTCCATTTCGGCACAGCATGTCGAAGCATGGAATGAAATGATAGCACCATCGACACACCCATAATCCATATGAACCTAAAAATATTTAAAAAAATAAAAAAAATAATTAAAAGTGAAAATTTTCTAAATCACTAAAATTAAAAAATTAAAAAAATTAAAAATTGATGAAAATCAAAAAATATCAACAAAAAAAATTATCTAAAACATTCAAGGAAATCAAGATAAATTAAACAAATTATTTTTAAAACATATTAAAAAATCAAAAAATTCCAAAAAATTCAAGAAAATTCCACTTTACTCACCATGGAAACACCAAATCGGCAACTGTGAGACCATTCCATGCCGAATGATTGAAAAAATAATATTCGCCGCCTCCATAGTTAACAAAAATCATCAAAACAAGCGAAAGTCTAAAATATTTAAACGATTTTTCAATTTTTTTTATTTAAAATAATATAAAATTCAGTACCCGCGGAAAGTGTCGAGCGACTTCAACCGACTTCTGTTTCTATTAACATGTATGAGACTATTTGTCATTTCAACAGAACCAGCCACGTGATGTGGATTCGGCGGGGATTCGTCTTCAACATTTCCCAAGTCCTGAAAATGTAATAAGTTGATTTTCAGTGGGAAAAGAATTAAAAAAAACAATAAAAGTAAAAATTTTAAAAAATCAAAATTAAGTTTAGTACAAAATATTTAGAAATTGTATAAATTTTTATATGAAAATGATATAGAAAGTTAATTCTTTTTGTTTAAAAACTTTAAAGGTTTTAAATTTTTGTATTAAAATTTTTTTTTAAGTTTATTTAAAAAAAAAAAAAAAGAAAAGGAAAGGAAAAAAAAGAAACAGAACTCAGTCCCTTAAAAAAACAATTCAAAATTTCAGTTTTTTTCTTCAATAAGTCAAGAATTTCAGTTTTTTTCTTCAATAAGTCAAAAATTTCAGTTTTTTTTTTGTTAACTGAAACTAGAACTTTCGGTCTTTTTGTTAAATAAAACTAGAATTTTTAGTCTTTTTGTTAAATGAAATAAAATTTCGACATTTTGTTAAATAAATTTCAATAATTTCGACATTTTGTTAAATAAATGTCAACAATTTCGACATTTTGTTAAAAAACAAACCAAATTTTTTGTTATCACAACCACCTTCGACATTTTCTTATCAAAAACTAAAAAAATCCTTAAACACTAATTTCCACAACAAAAATAAACAAAACCAAATTAATTACAACAAAATCAAACACAAACTCCACCATAAAAAAAAGCAATAGCATACCGATGCAACGAGCAGCTGTGCATCACTCGGCGACGTATGTCGTCTAAATAAAACAAAAAAAATTACTTTCGCACTTCAAAACCACAAATCCAACAAAGCTCACTTATATACACATTTCCCAACAAACCAAATCACAGCAAGAAAAAGATACGCGAGTAGGCACCACAAAATTGCTTTAAAAAAAAGAAGAAAATTTCAATACTCACAACAATTCAACCCTTTATTCACTTTATCACTTACGTAAGAATAATTGAGAATGCGAGTTTAAATCGCATTGAACATGCGATGCACGTCCTTTCTCATCAATAGTCAAATTGCAGTTTGAGTTGTCAATAAACGAGTAATTTGACCTGAAAAATTTAAATAAACAAACAAATATCTTAATAAATTTAAAAATTACGCAATTACAAGTTTTCTGGAATATTTGTGATCGTATAATGCGTGGAGAAAGTCGTGTTCATGTGAATTAATGTCACATTATGCGGTTTTATCTTCTTGATGAACAGCAATGGGCACTGTAAACAAAACAAACAAAATGTCAGTTACGTTAAAAATTCGGTAAAATTCAAATTTCTCACATTGTAGCATTCAGCTGATTGCGCCCAAAAGTTCAGAGGACCATTATAGCTTGAATAGATATTTAATTTAGCTGGTTGCAGCCCTAGATATCGGTTAGGCCACTTGCTCTTCATCTTCAGCTTCAATCAATATCAAATCAAATGACTCACGTGCGTATGAGTGTTTATCTAGTCTGTGAATTATCTAAGAGATTTGTTCTATAATTATTTCGTAAGATTAAATCGCAATTTTTACATTTATTTGTTACAAGTCATGATTAATACTCACACTTTAACATAATCGATAAGACTATTAATACATTGTGGTGCAAGAATTCCAGAAATATTCTTTTTGATTAAGTAAATCAGCATTGAAAATAACTATAAAAACGCCTTTATGAGTGAAACTTAACAGGCCCGGATAGCTCAGTCGGTAGAGCGTTAGGCTTTTAACCTAACGGTCCAGGGTTCGAGTCCCTGTTCGGGCGTATTTTTTTTTCTTTTTTTTTACTTTTTAAAAAAACAAAAACCAAACATTTTTTCTACAAAACTGAATCTTTATTTTTCTTATTATTTCACAAATTTTTCTCACTTTAAATTAAAATTAACGACAACTTTATTTCATCTGTAACGTTTTAACATCATCCACACATTTACTATACTGATGCGGCAGATTTATCCCCACAGGAACATCCGGTGGCCCAATCCCATCCGAATAATACAAAACCAAATCATCTTCGGTCAAATCCGTCAACTGAATATCATCAGTCGAATAAACCCCGCAATCAACCACCAAAACATTGTGCACCGGTCTCTCGTTAATCGTTTTCACACTTTCAATCGCCTTCAGCACCTCTCTGCCGGCAACCAAATGTCCAAACGCCACCATCTTCCCATTCATCCACAACTGCGGCGATAAAGTGACGTAAAACTGCGATCCGTTGGTATGCGGCCCGTTATTCGCCATCCCCAACACCCCAAACCGGTCATGTGACACGGCAAAACTCTCATCAGAAAAAGTCAGTCCGTAGATCGATCTCCCTCTATTTCCCGCGCCTTTAATAATATCGCCACCTTGGATCCAACCATTGGGTACAATCCTGTGGATAGGACTATTCTTATAATGCAATTTCGAGCTTACGTTCGGTCGCTGGTTATCTCCGGTGCAAAGCGAAATAAAGTTTAGACACGTTATCGGTAATAAATCGTTGTATAACTCGAAAATAAGAGTTCCGTCGACTGTATGTGATTTGAAATATAAATAAACAAAAACTCGATTTCGACACGCGATTCGTTTTTTCAGTTCTTTGCGCGAGTCGTGTAGAAACATTTCGGGGTAAAATGCGCGTTGTTTAATGGCAGTTTCGTACCAGTTGATGAAATCTTCGTATCCGCCGATGTAAGAACCGTTTACGAACGCCATTACCGAGTCGGTGAAGGCCCAAACTTCGCCGCACAAGTTCCGTTTTTTGCAGTGTACGAATTCTTCCCACTCGGTCTCGAAGAAAATATCCGTTACAACGTCGACGTTTCGTTTTTTCTTTTTAAATTTTAGCGCTAAGTATTGGAGTTTGTAGAATTTGATCGATGTTAGCAGACCGAAAATGTGGATTGTTGTTTTGGTTTTGGCGGACATGTTTGGGATGAGTTTTCGAACGATTTTGTTGAGATTTTCGGGAATAACCCGATTCCAGTTTAGTTATGAAAGCGAATGACGACAACACTACCGTCAAAACGCTATAAGTTGACTGGAATTTGTTTCAGTCAATTTTTTTGGAAAAAAAATTATTTTAGTTGTGTTAAATAATTACAAAAAAAATTTTATTAAGTTTTTTTAATTCCCGATGATGGTACAAACATTGTTTCACATTTTTAACGTTTTGTGTTTATCTGGTAAAAGAAAAATTTTAAAATTATAAAAAATTGTATGTATTTTCAAAAAGTTATTATTAAATTTCTCACCTTAATCTTCTTGCTTCACGTTCTGATTCTAATAAGGTGAGAATATCGCCTTCGCGCACTGGTCCCTTCACGTTTCTGATAATTGACCGGTTCGTCTCATCTAAAAATTCGACGCGAACCTAACAAAGCGGAGAACTCGATCAGTTTTGCTTAAAATTGAATAAAATACTAAAGCGAAATTATTCTAGACGATTTAAACCTGTGTGCACTGTCCTTGCGATCCAGTACGACCCAAAATCTTTGTAACCTGTAAAGAGCAACGTGGTTAAAATTAAGCCTATTTATAAAATCGGATAAAATAAACGTTTCAAGTATTTTTGTTTTGTAAACATGGAGTTTCTTAAGATCTACTTACACGGGCGAGTTTTGCTTTATCCATTACGCTTTCCTGTGATTAGGATTTGCAGAAAAATTCGAAAACTTTGCACGAGAAATGCTGCAAACGTAACACGCGTTTTAAACCGGAAGTAAGTGGTTTGAAAGGAAACTAGAAAGAGAGCAGCACCGCAGGCTTTTCTTCGAAGACTAGAAAAAGACTAACGCCTCAATAATATAAATTTAAAAAATTAAAAATTTATTTAAAAAAAATTAAATTAGAAATAAAATTCCAACTTTTATTTCAATTAAAATAACTAATATCTCATCCTCAACAACCGATCGATATTTCCCAACCTCCAAACCCGATCAATGGCGCCACCTATAAAAAACCTCAAAAATGGCGAATAAAGTGCAACCGAGAGATTTAGCCCCTTTTTTGCGTACAGTTCGGAACGTTTTATTAGGCGTGAGTAATATTTTTGCTAAATTTCAAGTACAAAATTAACTAATCCATTACAATTCCAGAGAAAACTACAAAATGCTCTACGCTTCGCGGACAACATTGCGCCAAGGTACAAATTCCCATAAATTACCCCCCAGAAAAATCAACAATTTCGTTCAAACCACAGGACTCAACCTCCGCCAAAGCTCCCAGACGGTCCAAGCAGTAAATTATCAGCAAATTCTTACTGCACACGCGATGGCAGACGTGAAAGTCAACCACCAGTTGTCGTTATGGAGCAAACTGGTGTGAAACAAATCGCTGCTGGAGCTCCAAAGTAATAAAAATAAAATAATTCACAGAAATATTAGTTAATTTAATTGATTTTGTTTAATTATTACCTCATTACCAAACAGAGCTGAACCAAGTGGCCAAACGAAACTGCCAATGCCTGGACAAGCGTACGAGTGGAGATTGGCACCGCCACAGCAACCAAAGCAATAGTTTCTACAAATGGTAGATTTAATGTGATTTAGTTATTATGTAGGTATAAAAATAGTTGGAAGTGGAATTGATGAAGTTTAGGTGGTTAAATTGTAAATAAAGTATAAATAAATTGAAAATTTCAGTTTGCTTTTGCTCAAAGTTCGGATTTAGTGCGTTGAAGATGTGTAGTTATGAATATTTAAGGTATGTTAAGCCATCAGTTTTATGATTAAGCTTTTGAGCCTTGTTTTACGGGTAATTTTGTTAGTTTTAAGCGAAGTTTAAATTAGATGAAATCTCTCTCTTATTATTATTGATTTTATTTGGATTAAGCGAGAGATTACTTCTGTAAAGCGAGTTTAGGTGGGTTCATGATTTAGTTAAATTCTGTTGTTAAGTTTGTTGTTTGGATTGAATTTTTCTTTTCAGGTCAATTTCAATATCATTTTGAATGTCCTGAGCACAGATTACTGGAAGGAAAAATTACTAGGCATTTAATCTCAAATATAAATTTCGTAATCCCTCAGAGCTGAAATCATATATTACACTTTCACTAAAGCTTTCACTAAAGAGTCAGCTCTACCTAGGTAAAAAAATTCTATAATTACTGTAGAATTAATTCATAAAACTTTAATAGAATTCTGTAGTCAATGTTTATAGAATTTTGTGTTTTTGGAATACTTTTTTCTATGGAATTCTATAGAATTGGTTTGTAAAATATTTCTGTAGAATGATTATACACAGCATTCTATAACTTATTTCTATACAATTCTAAGTTTGTTATTTTTTTAAATTAAATTTACTACAGTTAATTTTTTAGAGATCAAGAATCAACAATGTCAGTGCTCTTGTTAAACTTGAAAAAATCTTGTGATGAGAAAAAATAACTTACAAAATTCTGTTGATTGCTTTTGAAATTTTATAGAATTATGTGACTTTCTTTACTTTATAGAATAGAAGTTAAACTAAATCTACAAGTTTTTTAATTCCTCAGCCTATAGGATAATAAATTAAATAGATTTCAATAGAATGCCATTGAATTACATTAAAAATCTATAGAATTTAATAGAATTTTTTTACCTGACCTAGTGTAAAAGACACTGTAAGAAAGAGCTCCGCAAACTCTCAAATATCACACTTTTTAAAAAAGTACGACGTACATACAGGAATTTTGCAGCATCTGCAGAAAGCAGAGCTTACAGTGGATCTACAGAAATTTGGTGAAGAATTCTGCAGAAATTTTATGCAATATTTTGAATGCAGAATCAATTGTGCCCATTGTCTGCACATAATCTGCAGAAAAACAAAATCAATTATTGTATTAATTCTGCAGACATTTCTTGCAACACAACGTTATTAAACAAAAACAAGTTGTACCTGAAAATTGCAGTGTGCTGCTTTAATCTTGCAATGAAGTGCTTAAATTAAATGTGACAATGGCAGGTCAATGTAAGTTATTAGACTTGCGATTATACAGGATGGTTGGTCAATCGATTGTCGTGGATATTTGATTTCCCAGATTATTTGTAAATGTCAGGAATAGATAATAGATATTATTATTTATTCCTGCAATTATGCATTATTAAAATGCATGAAAAATAAGGTGACATTAAAAACGTGTTGTACACCAGGAAATGTATTTAAACTGGTAAAAAAGTAAAAAAAAAAAGTTTCTTTGTAATTTGCATCATCACTCTTGTACAGTAGACACCGATTGTTGTGATTACTTTGAGACTTGCCCAAAGTGATTATAATAACCAATTGATTGCAATAACCGACAAGACAAAAAAAATGCAATTTTTACCATTGTTTTATAAATTCAACCATTACTATGATAAAAATTCAATACTAAAAGGTGTTTGGGAAATTTTAACCTCTAATTATAGAGAAAAATTGAAAAGTTTTTTTTACATTTTAATAACTTTAGAAAATGTTAAAAGTGTGATTTCACATTGCTGTTGCCTAAATATACAAGATTAGCATTCAATTTGGACCAATTTTAATGCTAAAAGTAAAATTTGGATGAAAAATGATCACACAAACTGAAAAAATGATTACAATAACCAATAATTTTTCAATGAAAAAGTATAATCCGGTCTGTACTTTGTAAAAATGATTACATTAACAAATTGATTTCATTAACCGTAATCACAATAAGTGGTGTCTACTGTATAATATTTGAACTTCATTTGTCTGAGAAGACAATTAACTACTCATGAAATATCTGGTCTTGAATTTTTGTGATGAGAAAATTATAAGATGAAACTTTTATGATTGGATTCGGTATTAAAATGCATCAAAGCTACATACTGACTGAGCATCAAAAAGTAGAAAGACTGCCCTGAGAATACGTGATGTGGTAATAGGAGTGTAAATCAATCACCTTTTCTTGGGAAAAGAAATTTAATACAGCTGATCCCAATGAAAATAATAGTTATTGGCCAAAAGTCTATCTAATCCTGTAGAAAACTTTTGTGATAGAAAAGTTTCTGAATGTAAGTTACCAATTGTTATTGTACAGTACTTATTGATTTTAGGACATCATCGATTGATGTTTTCAGTATTAATAAAACTATTAAACTTTATTATAAGAAGCTTGAAAGGACCATTAAAATTGTTTTGCTGTATTGAGAGTTCAATACCGAACTCTCAAAACTATACTGGTATAGTAAATTAATTTGTTTCATACAAATATTTTTAAATTTTTTTAAATTTCTTTTAAATTTTTTTAAATTTCTTTTAAATTTTTTTAAATTTCTTTTAAATTTTGTAAATTTCTCTAAATTCTTTTGCAAATTTTGCAAAAAATTTATTATTTGTTTACAATTTTTTTTTAGCTTTTGAGGAATTTTCTTAATTATCTTAAATTTTTGCAATATTTTCTTCAATATTGGCAATTTTTTTTTGATTTTTGCAAATTTTCATGAATCTGCCCTTACGAAAAAAATTTGTACTGGCCATATCTGGTGTTCCAGTTATTGCCCTATATCTTGATAAGATATAACTTATGATTATATCAAATTATGGCAGCTATAAGGCCAGATCCAATTAGATATGGCCATATCTAATTGGATCTGACCATATCTAATCAGATCTGGCCATATCTGATTATAACAATTCACATATACAGCTATACCTATAGTTGCACACAGCCATCGGATCATGTCTAAGCATTCTTGATCATGCGTATTCAGCTACTAAAAATGAATATTGGATGCTGTAGGATTGTTTCAAATCTTGTCAGATCCTATGAGATTTTAAAATAATTCTAAAGCATCCTATAAATTTTCCTTTAGAGGGTTGTTTTTCATCTGGGAAGTATGAAAAAATTCAAGCTACTTCAAATAAATGAACGCAGTTTTCCTCTAATTACCATTAAATTAATTTCAAGTTATTATTAGTTTTATTTGTGTCATTCTTTTCATTTTAATGTCCATTACCCACAAAAAAATCACAAGGTAAAATATTTGAATGAGAAGGGCACCATAGAATTTATTCATTTATTATTTCAAAAGTGGCAGTTTAAAGATATCTGGTATTACTTGGTATTCAAGCATATCTGTCCAGATATAGCTTAATTCTTATCTGGAGCAATATCATTATCTGGCCAAATCTAACAAGATATAGCTTAACTTATATCTGGCTTGAATCAGATATAGCCATATCTAATGGCAGATATACCTGATATAAACCAGTTATGGCCTGCGTATAATTTCTCCATAAGGGTATACAAAGATCCTTGAATTTTTGCAACATTTTCATGTGTATTTCAAATGGTTGGGCAAAGATGCCTAAATTCCTAGTTATGCCACTGAATTCAACAGAAAATTCATTTAAAGCACAATGAAAGTGCAAAAAAGAAATTAATAATCTAAATTTAAACCATAAATGGGCCGTTAGAATTTTAATTTTACTGAAATCTGAGGTTTATTTTGAGGTTCTAATATAAAATATTGATATATTAAACACGATAAACAATTTAACGGTGAAAAAATCCCTTAGAGTTCCCATTTTAGACTAGAAATTGATCATAAAACGAGAGAAAGTGACTTCAGCAAATGAAATATTGAATAATTCATTATAGTGAAGTTTGTTACATCCAAATTTCGTAAACAACCAAATTGGAAAAAATCCGTTATAGCTTAAAATTGTTTACAAGCAAATTTGCAACAACGAGGTTCAACTTGAACTTGTGTGAAGATGCAATTTGAAAAAGAAAATTTTTTTGACTTTCACGTAGACAAAATAATTGATCAAAAGTGGATTAATTCGAAGTTATTTTTAACCAGAATTACAAGCCTTTATACACGATCTTGCTTTCACAACTGATTTGATCAAAATCTATATCCATATTTCTTAGTTGGACTCTGTCTGTCTGAGTGTCCGAGCTGTGATTGGTCAGGACAAAGTCACGTGACTACGCGAAATTGCCGCAAACCCGAAAAAGGGTTCGTAGCGGCAAAAACAGTGCTCCAGTGCCAAAACAAAGTAGATTTTTGGATTCTACAGGGTTTTTTGCACTGGATTGAGTGGTTTTAGGATT